>PVJO010011339.1:0-59469 GCA_004026905.1 Hystrix cristata | reverse complement strand
ATTACAGTGAGTCTTTTATCTTATTCACCAGATCTAGCGCTGTGTGACATCTGGCTCTTTCCCACAGTCAAAATCACTATGACAAATAAATATTTTGAGTTTATTCATGGCATCTTTAGCTGTGCAACTAAAGGCACTCATGAAAAAGGACTTCCAGAACTGCTTCAGAAAGTGCAAGAATATTAAGAAGAGAAAGAGACTTTTTGAGTGTTTTTAACTTTAATAACTTTTTATATTTAAACATTCACTGTATTTTCAGTCATACCCCAATAATATATATAATATATTCCCCCAATAATATATGTATTGATAAGCATAATTACTAGTATTCATTTTCTTATTAAATCACATCCCTGAAAGTAAAACTAATTAAAAACTCATAGTAAGTACTAATTAGTGAAAACTAATGAGTAAAGCAAAACTAAGAGTGTGCACATTCATGCACATGGATCATTAAATACAGATATACATTTAGGGTTTATCGTCTTTGAAGATTTTTAAAGAATTATGCAAAAATGATTCTTGTTCCATATTTAAAAGAATGATTTAGCCAGCTAGCAAAAAATAATTCCTACACCAATGATAAGAAAGTACAACCAGACAAATAATGCAGCCTCTCTGCATGACTATCTCCTGGAAGCTAAACTCCTGGAAGGAGTGATCACATGCAAACCACTGCACATTTCACATCTTGTTTCTTATCGACAACTACAAATTCAACTGTGTTAGAACATGTTCAGCTACTGAACTCATCGATGCTGATTCCATCCAATGCTAATGGTATAGTGTGACATGATCCAGTCACCTTCCAAACAGGAGAATTTGGGGGAACATTTTAGATCTAAAGTGTAACAAAGACTGACTGTGGACAAAATTACAAGGTAAGTGAAATTTGAATTAAATTGTTCCCAGTTCCTCCTTCACCTGATGCTTTTTCCATTTATGCTTCTTTGTCACATTCAAAGTCTGCAGTCAGAACTTTAGTAGTCTTACTTTTAATGCTCACTCTCAAATCCTTTATTCCAATTAAGGTAAAAATGACTGATAACATCTAAAATCTCTCTCTCTTGGGGATACCTGAATTCTGATAATGACTAACATCTGGAATGAAATGGGAGGAAAATATTCTAGTGAGAGATCTGAAGTAGCTTCACTACATCATAGATTTAAAGAATCATTATAAATATGAAAGAAGTGTAAAGGAAGTTATGTTTTGCTAAAATAATGATTAGCCAACTCTGAGGGAAACTAAGACTGAGATTTTACGCAATGTCCACAATAAATATTAATCATCTGGTCTGTGTATTTATTCTTCTTTTTTTTTGTGTGTGTGTATTTATTCTTGTATAACCAACTGCTTTCAAATAAATTTTTAAAATAACCTAGCATTTTCAGGGTTCTGTGTTTGACGCCTAGGTGATTTGTCTTGGGGACTTTCACACAGTTGTATTCAGATAAAGGCTGGGCTGTGTGACAAAAATGGGTACTAATATGGGTCCTGATTGCTCCTGGCTGTCCACGGGGGGCCCGGGTAAGTTTGTTGACTGAAGAACCTAGGTCCAGTCTGTACCTCTTAAGTTCCCACACCAAGATGGCTTAGTTGCAAACAGAAGGGCTCAAGACGAGGAGGGTCCAGGCAATGCAGGAAGAAGTTGTGAAACGTCTCATGACTTAGCCCCAGATGTAGTGACTACCCCTCCTGCTGCACTCTATGGGTCCAGTAGCCTACACAGGTTACTAGACTCTGTCTCTTGATATGGGACTAATAAAGATGCCACCGAAAAGAGGATAAGGCAGAAAATGTAATTTTAGGCCATCTCAGGAAAATACAATCTTCCCCAACTTCTGTTATAAGAATGTTCATTATTTTATAATATGCATTCTCTCACTCCTTTGAATAATAGATTCCCAGAGTTATTACTAATATTCTCAGTGTTATTTACTAGGTTCATAGATATTTCACTAGGTACTACAATTTTAGCATTCTCTCTCTCTCTCTCTCTCTCCCCTCCTCCACACACACACACACACACACACACACACACACGCGCGCGCACACTCCTGCCTGTCCCTGTTTCCTTCACTTTATGTAACTGTAGTTATGAGACCATGTCCCAGCCAAGCAAGGTGAGTGGAAACGATAGGTACATCTTCCAGATGCCCTCTAAAAGTGAGACTACTGGAATCTCAGGGATTTTTCTTACCCTGTTTTCAGGAGCTTGGAAATGATAAGGATCAGAACAAGCACGTACATCTCATTTTAATGGCAGCAGTATCTCGTCCAAGCAGCCTTGAGAAAATGTGTACATTCTTCTTGGTAGTTTGCCTATACACACCCTAATGTGCCTGTTCCCTAACGTAGACTTAACCATTGTTTCTACTGGCCTCTTCATTACAGCAACTTATGCCACCTTTAGATACCGCAGGTTTACGTGCTGTTTCCAAAATCTCTGGAAAATACATTATCATATGGTTTCTTTTCTGATATCGGCTGGAATCTAACAAAATAGAAGATAATTTTAGAGTGTATAATAGAATATTTTACTGGGTTATAAATTAAATAACATATATGCTTGCTCATAAAAGCTGTATAATTAATAACTTTTTATGTTTAGCCAATCATTAATAACTTTAAAAGTCTATTACATATAAAGGTTTTCTTAGAGGACATAGGTGGGCATGGCTGGTGTAGACAGAATGGAGAAAAAATGTTTTTTTCATTTCATAGTAAATCCTCAACTTGAAGACAAGGTCAATTTAATAAACTTTTTTTAAAATTTAATAAACTTAAAGGTATGGTTTTATTTAAAATGTAAGCAATTACTACTGCTGCCTCTGTTTATAAAAATTTAAAAATAAATTATATATGTTTTCCCATAATTATAATTTTCTTCAGTAATGCTAACAGAGTACATGCTTGACTTGCTAAAATTTCACTTCCTCCACACAACTTTTAATCTTCTCAGCCAAGGGTACTAGAAGGGAAATAGCTTTCTTGATGCCCTTGTTAACTGGGAAAAGAAAATAATCTATTTTGTAAATTCAAATGGAGATTGCATCTCTCTTCCAAAAAGGTTAGTGACAAATTCATTTCTTCAATTTAGAGATACCAGTCTAAATTTTAACATGCATTATTTAACCTATAAATATTCCATTTAAAATTAGAATTAAAAGAATTTCCAGAGGATTGGTTTAGTCCTTGGACTTTTATGCATACATAACAAATCATAAGAAAAGGAATTTTATGTATTCCATTCTTTAGTCTGCTTATAGCTACTCTAATCTTCCCACATCCAAACACAATATACAATATCTATCATGTGTCTGTATCTGCACACACACACAGTATTATAAAGCCCTTTTGGCCAAAGAGCATTACACACCTGAGTTCAAATTAAATGAGCTGCCACCCCAATGTTAGAGTGCTGAAAAGTTACACAGCAAAAAGCATGGTTCCAGAGAGGGTTGAAAAATTAGGACCTTTTTCGTGATCAACACTATCAGGGTTTAGCACACGTCTATTCTTTTCCACTACTATGCTTTCATTTCTTGCTTCACTGACTTTAGTTCTTTGACAATTTTGTCCAGAAGGCGGCACAGAAATTATATTCCCTTTGGGAATAAGTTTTCTGGATCACACTTCGTTTTCCTTGACAAATTAATAGGTATGATCCATTATTTCCTAACATTCAGAGTTGCTACAGAGAAAGACCTATCTAGCATTTTTAATCACTGTACTCTCACAGATACTTTTCACTTAGAGAATTTCTGGTCGGAACCTGAGCTATTCCTACAAATAAAGTTGAGAGAAAGCCTGGAATGAATACACTGGTTCTAAATCTTATTCTAATTCTAGTTCTTCCTGTTATAGAAGCAGAATTTGCAGACTGTGTTAGATAGCTAAATAAAGGAAAATTGGGTGAGAATCCTCTACCTGTCTATAAATAGTAATATATACTGAATAAAATTCATGAAGTCATCACTTTTATTATTTTTATTGAAAATATTTGCTGTCAAAGATTTATCATCAAACTTTTAAATTTACTTTTTCTCCTGAACTGAATTTCTCCATTTAGAGAGACAATATTTAAATTAGTACCACCAGGAGGAGGAGGCTGTGCTCAACACATTAGACAACAAAAGCCAAAATATGCGTCACTTGTAGTAGCTCTTTTCTATTTAAATGAAGAGTGTCATAGGAACTGCCCTCAGAAAGCTCTCTTCTTCCTTCTCTGCTGTCATAGTAATTTTGTTTTCTACTGAAATGTGGACATTTACAGCATTCTAGTAAGGAAGAGGTAATAGTCATTCCTTGTTTCCAATCCCAGTAGTTGCTGATGTATCAGATGTCTCATCTGAAGGTTATTCTTTCCCACACAGTCTGTTAGTTTGTTCCAGGCCCAGAAATCTGTAACTAACTGTAGAGGCCACCAAATGTTCAGGGATTTAAATGTTATCTCCTAAGCTCAGTGGGATGTCCAAAATCTGCTTGGTAGAATTTCTTCTTTCAATTCAATTTTATTTTTTCTGATCATTTTGGAAAAGGAGAATTAACTGAGATTCACGTTGCATTTCTAATTATTAAGTTTCGTTCTTCATTTATATGCTATTCTATTGATTAGTTTTAAGAAACAGAAAAGGGTGTGTTTGTTTTCAGTTTTCTCCTTCCCTCACTATCTTATTGAGAATCACTTGCTTTTCCCTGTTTTCTGCAAGAAAACTCAATCGGAATTGGAAAGGTTTACATTGGCAATGCTGCACACAAAGTCTATCATCTCCTAGTCCCTATTATCCTGTAGAGGACTAAAAGAACAATGATTCAGAATGGGATGAATCTTGCATTCAATCAGAATTTTAGAATTCAGTATATTTTATCAACCTTAAAAATTAAAAGCTTGACTATAACTACAGGATATGTCTACTTTAGGAAATCACCAATTCAGACACAGTTTTAAAGTTTTCCCCAATCTATGCCTAAAATTTAATATGTCTAGACAGAGTTGGCTTATCTTAATGAAAAATGGAAAATTCAAGGTCAGAAGAAAAATGTTTTAGAAAAAGCAAACAAAATTAGAAAAAATTCCCACTCATTTTATATGAGTTTATAAAGTTGATCTCTTTTCCATACATGGGAGTTTCTTGCAGGACTATCATTACTACAGTTAATGTACAAAAATGGCTAAATTAAGAGAACTGTAATTTCTATTACATAATCTCTGGTTATATTTTTCAAAACTTCTACTTTTTGTTTGTAAAGCAAACTGGAAATGCTTTCAAATCAGTATGGCAAAAATGTAGAAAATGTCTACTAAGGTAAAACTACTCATAAATATGATGGAAATCTCCTAACCCAGAGCAAATGCACAAGTGACATGGTAGTGACCATGTCCTGTGCCTGGACCCCACTGTTTGAAATTCCACTGACAGTTGGCAAAATAGTCACTCACTACCTGTTCTGTGAGGGACAGTCTGATGACTTCCCTGGACCATCATCTAAAACAATAAATAAGTAAATCTTACACCCCCTCCACTCCCAGTGCGGAGGAAAATTGAGGTCCACCCACTAAGCAGTAAAATAAATGTTCTTTGTAATCGCAGCAACCAGAATTATTATCTTTGTGCAAAAATAAAAGAATACCAGCATAATAGCAATAATATAGTAAGATATCCTGCATTATTGTTAATTATCCCTAGAACGGGCAAAATTTCTGGACATGTTCTTGTCATTTATTCCTGGGCAAGAACTGGGAATACTGTTACCAATTTTTATAGGCTATCAACGCCTTGGTTTGTGTATTTTCATCCTTTATCAGCACTCACACAACAAATGATCTTGGAATGTCAAATGGCAGCTTCGAGCATGGAAGACGTAGAATCTGGGAAAAGGCAATTGTAGATTTTGGACATGCACTTGTCCCTAGTATATGTGGGAAATTCTTTCCAGGAATCCTTATTGATGTCAAAATCCGTAGGTGCTCAATTTTCTTATATAAATTCCCATGGCACTTACATAGCACCTATGCACCTCCTCCCGTAAACTTTAAATCATCTCTAGATTATTTATAGTACTTCATAGAATGTAATGCTATGTAAACATTTGTTATATTGTCTGGAAAAAGATGACAAAAAATGCCTCTACATGTTTGGTACAGATGGAATTTTCTTCAGGTACTCTTGATCTGCTGTTATTTGAATCCTCAGATGTTGAACCTGCAGGTAAGGAGGACTAACATATCTCAATAGTCTTAGTTTAGGAAAGAACCACTTCTAATTCATGAAAGCAGCTCTGAAACATGGTATGCACTGTGTAACTTTATTACTTTTTGGACGTTGAATATCTACCCAAACATCAAAGCTACAGATGCTGGAAGTAGCTGGAACTAGTGACATAAACTGCTATCTGCTTATGATTAAAACTGTTACATGAACACTATCACCAATTCTATGTTACTGAAGGCAAATATTTCAGCACAACTATTACACTGTATTTCACTAAGGATTCAATATAGTTATATTTCTCTAATGAGTTCTCATATGATAAGGGCAGAGGCCAAAATTATGGTGCAATTCTGTTTATACATACATCTGCTTAGCAATATAGAATTCAAACAGATTAATGAATAATTAAGAACTCTTGGTGGCAAAAAAAAATTGGTTGGTTCAAGCCTTCTTATTTGTTAGATAAGAGGGAAATTGCATTGAAATAGGTCACTGTCACTGAGTTTTATGGAAAAGATGAAAACCCCAAACCAAAAAAACTGGTGAACTGTGACTAGTGCTAATAGACATAGAAAAAAATCCTCATTTCACTGCCCAACAATAGTTCATTTAGGAAGTTTTTATTTCCTGTTTATTTTATTTTCTCTTTAAAAATTGTTAGCCACAGAAGATTTCAGACAAATCTGTAACTTCTCTGCCCATTGCTTTCCACACATTTTCTTTAGACCTAAGTTCCCACAGCTCACACCTGGATTTATGTACAGATCAAAATACGCTTTCATTTGTGTGTTGAGATTAAAGACATTGTGCAGCAACATCCTAACCAAAAGCTGGCCTGTTGTTGCAAAAATCACTTGATACTTGGACATTTCTGAACAAATGAAAACTGATATAAGGCAAACAACTCATTCTAAAATCATAATTATATTTGGCAGAGCAATTATGAGTCACTTTAATGACTTAGTGTCTCATTTGAAACAGACTCAATGAGATTTGAAGAGATTCCCCTTGTGACATTTTCAGTAAGCTAAAGATTGAACAACTATTCCCTAAAGAGGAGTGGACTTGATTGCACACTGGCTTCTTTGGTTCCTCTTCTTTTCATTCTACACCATTACTGACTACTACTATGCAAGTTCGAGGAGAGGAACATTGTCTTCGGAACAACTTGCTTTGTAGATTCACATGTCTCAGTTTTAATGTGTTAATGGAAAACTCGAGCTGTTTTTCCTCAGTACCTGTTCTTTCATTTTTTAGGATTTTGCTCTATTCCTGATGTTTTTATAAATCTGTTATTTTCTGAGTTTTCAAAGTGAAAACTTCGGAAGACTCAACACCAACACCACACTAAGTTATTAAACAGGCATGGCATACTTCTTCAGTTAAAATAAAGTATTTGTGTGAATTTGGAGGAACTCTCGGAAACTGACCTACTATTATTGTATAAATAATTGATTTACCACTTAAGAAAGCAGTCTTCTTCTATCGACATTTGCTTCTCATCAGCTTTTGAAGCAAGACCAAAAGGAACTGGGTGGTGGGGATATAATTACATGCTATAGTCAGTTAATGCATCCATTCTTACTCCCCAAGAAGTTAATGGCTCAAATATCTATTACCAGAATTCATTAAAACTAAGATTTATACATTCCAGTAGGGAAAATGACTTGGAAAAAATAGGGATACAACAGGGGTAAAATAGGAGTTCAGAATAGTACTCACAGCTTCATAATTAAAGTTCTTTCCTGATGGGGCTATCCTTTCAAATGGTATATTGGTGTTTGGCCAAGATAAATCTCCCAGTGGTGTGAGTGGGTGTTTCTAAACTCAGTTTCTGAATGCATTTTCAAAAGATGGCTACAAACATTAAGGAGTGTATTGTTCATAAGCAATCTAAAAGCTGTTTGAAAAAAATGTAAATGTAGTTGTAGGTGGACTGAATCTTAAGGCTGCTATGTATATCATATAATACCTTGAGGGAAAATTGATTGCAAGGATGAGTACACAAAAGTAAAATATTGCTTGGGCTTGGGCTGTAGCTCAGTGGCAGAGCACTTGCCTACCATGTGCAAGGTCCTGGATTCCATCTCCAGGACTGCAAGAAAAATGAAGTAAAAATCTATTCCCAGAGAAATATCATGGAGTAATTTCAGATACCTTAAAAATATAAGAATGGGGGAATATAATTTGTTATTTATGTTTTTTTTTTAAATCAGTCAGGGATGTTTTCAAAAACAAATATTTTTTCACTCTATTTCTTGCCTCATAAATTCCAATTTTACTAGTAAATTCAGTGGAAGTATAAATTCTGTCTACCAAACTGTACTTAATATTGAAATCTAAGGTGTAAGGGTAGGGATCACTGTGGAAATTTAGATGGCTTTGCTTAGATGCTAGTGGGTATATTTATATTCAGTTAAGGAAAGAATAATGGTGGGAGTTTAAAGCTAAAGTTGATCTCCATGACTGCACTGATCTTCATCACTAGGCTACTTATTAACCTATTTGGGAGGGAGTCAGATAAGGATGGCCGTATAGTAAGATGATATCTCCACCACCTTGGTGAAGTAGGGGGTGTGGTGTGGAGGGGAGTAAAGTTTTTGTTTCAGTGTCCCATTCTATATTTTGACACTAACTTTAAAGGAATTATTTGTGCAAAGTTCAAGGAAGAGTGGGAGTGCTATTTTAAATACGTTTCTTTTCATAACTTGTTCTGATTTAACATTAAAAGATGCTATAGAAAGTGAGATTTAAGTCAGCACTCTAGATTTTCAAATAAATGTTGATGTGTTTAGAGCAGACTTTTATCCATTAGCTTTATAACAATAACTGAATTATTTCAAAATGCAGTACCACTGGTGCTGAAGGTGGATTTTGCTTTGAATTTTAGTAATCACCATGGTAAATTTTTTTATAGAAGATAGTACACTGCTGATCGAAAAAAAAAAACATTCCCCTCATGTTCATTTATTACTTCCAAGTCTTCATTAACCTTTAGTACCAGGACAGATAAGCTTTCTCTTGTGTTAATATGGCATTGTAATGGTGTCATCTGGTGGGATATAGCTGATGCACTGCCTGGCTCTGGTGTCAGAAGTGAACAGGTTGTCTCCGATTTGACTTGGAACATTACCCAGCCTCCTGTTCTCTATTACTACAACTAAATCCCAATTTCTGTAGCATTTTCCTCTGCCCCAAGGTATGTGTTCTGAACTGCTAACAGGGATGAATAATTTGATGTGGTTTGTTTGCTTTGGCTTCTTTCTTCAGGAAAGTAGAACACTGGGAAAACAAAAGAATTCATCTGACTATTACCCAATCAATGAACAATTCCAGATTAACATACACAAAATAATTTTAAAATGACTTATGTGAAGTATT
Source organism: Hystrix cristata (assembly GCA_004026905.1). Taxonomy (NCBI): domain Eukaryota; kingdom Metazoa; phylum Chordata; class Mammalia; order Rodentia; family Hystricidae; genus Hystrix; species Hystrix cristata. The sequence goes on along the minus strand of PVJO010011339.1, from coordinate 49,869 downwards.
ATAAAATATATACTTTAGTTGCTTTGGGTTACACTGTCCCTTCTGTTCTGGATTGGAAGTCTCTTTTCTCCTTCTTTTCTTCTTCCTCTACTGGGTCTTAACTAGATAAACGATTCTGTGTTTATTTCAACCCTTCAGACCCAAATTTGCCCCCAGTAGAGAAGTCCAATTGCTAGACTTGAGAGAAAGTGTATGGTCTCTCTACTAACTACTAATTTATCCTTATAAATAGCAATGTTCATATTTTGATCTCCAGATGTCTGTAACAAATGTCTACTTCTTCACTGGCCCCACATCAAGTTGTGGGGTGGAGAAAATGAGTGATTAGTTATTGTCTCCAAATATCATTATGTGTGATGGTGTTGGTTTCAGAGGAATACTGTTGAGGTTAGTTCCCAAGCAACTTTTCTAATGTATTAGCTTCTGTTACTAGCCTCTGTTATCAAGACCTGCTGCCAGACTATACAAACGTTTTTTCCACTTTCTCCTGTCTTTTCTTTCTTCTCCCTATCATCCAGATGGGCATCATTATTGAGTTTTGGAGGGAGGAGGAGAGCAAACCATCTGACAAATGTGTAGCAGGGAACTTGTTTAATGGGCAACAGTACACATTACTTCAACCACAGAATTGAATTCCTCTAAAATACCTGATACTCTATTGAATTGATTCAATACTTAAATAATAAGTTAATAAAATAAACATTTCTTACTTAAAACTTTATTATTCTCTAAAATAAATATGGAGGTAACTCTTCTTTATAAGTAAACTGCCATAAAATGTTTGTTTCAAATTCTTAAAGGTTTGCCATTTGCCTCAGTTCTCAACTGTTACTCCATTAAGCCATACTCTCCCATTGTATCAAATAGTCAAGTGAACAAACCTTCTAGAAAGAGTGTATTCAGTCCTTTAGGATTACTAATTCCCTCTCATATATGGCATCATGTCAAATACTGGCCCAGTACAGTAGTCGGCTTTCCCACCATTGAGACACGATATCCACACCAGTAAATTAGAAGAGGAGAAATGAATACCATTTCCTTTTTAACAGTCCACAAGTACTTAGTGTTTCTCCTTAACAACTAGCCCAATTCACATATTTGTGTTCCAATGGCTGTTTCTCCTGCATCCTATTTGGGGAGTGTCTAATACAATACCTATTTTAAACTGCCCATACCCAGACTCCTAAGCCTCACCACGTATCCACCAAAGGGCACTCTATCCTTTCCTGTGCTCAATTGAGGTTGGAAGATGGGAGGTGACAGTAAATCTCTAAAAGGTAACTATGGTCTTGAGAGAAGCAGGCCAAATATTTCTCACATAGAATGTCACCAGGTGAAAGCAAACAAAATTATACAGTGCTAAATAAAAATCTTTTATTTCCAGTTTTGTTGTTTTCCCTATGGTTCAAACACATATTCAATCATCTACTTGACATTTGCATTTAGAAATTTAATGCACCCAAAGTTAACCCATCAGACATAGAACATTTGTTATTTTCCTCCTAAACTTGCTTCTCTTACAACCCCCGTTTCAGTAATACATCTACCAAGCATCCAATTATGAGGTGAAAACCCTGGAAATCTTCCATGATTCATCTCTTTGCCTCAAACTACTCTTCTTCCCCATTAGAATCATCTATTAGTCTCACTGGCTGCATCTCCAAAAGACGTCTTTAATCTGCTTTCCATCAAGGTTGAGCCACCATGTTCTCTCCACAGGACTACTGCATCAGTTTCCTGACTAGTTAGTGCATTTGTTTTCTTCTCTACCCCTCTGGACCCATTCTATACACTCTTAACTAGATTGTACTTCTGAAGTTTTATGCAATATACTGCCTACCTCTCAGGTACAATTTTCTTTTATTCTGAAAATTGTACATTCAATTCCAATATCTTGTTTTTTAGGTACAAGGGTTTTATAAAAGCAACAATCTCACTTTCATTTGAAAGCTTTTTGAGATGCTATTCCCTTTTCATGGACACTCTCTCCTTACTGTCAGAGCTCACTCTTTATCTTTAAGTTCAGGGTAAATGTCACCTCATCACAGAGCCTTCTGTTTACCATTCCAGCTGAAGTGACATCTCCCTATGCCAGTGCCTCCTCTAACTCCATGCATTCTTTTATTAGTTTGTTGTAGATATCATTATATTACCATATTTATGAGTTTACACATACACCTGTTATCATTATCTCTAGATACAGTGTAATTTCCACGTGATCAGAGACATGATATATTTATTCACTTATGTATTATCCAAATGTAGAACACTGTTAAGGACAAAATCCTCTATCATTAAAAATTTGGGGACTCTATAGTGGATGAATATTTTAATATGACATTTGAATTTGGCAAAAAATATGAAAGCCTAAAATAAATTCTTCCAAGGTTTAGTTTAAAAAATTTAAAACATATCAACATTATAATTAGATATTATCTTAAATGTGAACTTACTGGAATTTCAAATTCTAGCCATAATAGAGTGACAGAACACAGTCACCTTCCTACTTTAAATAACTAAACAGAGAAATATATGAACGTGATGATTCATTATGAGTGAAGGGCACTCAGTGCAGGACAGGATACTTTGCATTAGAAAACCTAAATGGGATGAATTTTAACACTGTGGCACTTACTAACTGGAGAGTGCTCAGGCCATAGCACAGGGTGGGGAGTCCCTAACACAGCCTCTCTGCTACCAATTTGGGAAGATAAAGTTGAGCAATTTGAGAAGCCTAAGTTGCTATAATTTTGGGGACAGATTACTGGAGTGGAAAGATGAACAGAGAAAGGTCCAGAGGCCCGCTAAAGTCTTCATTTGAATACTGACCTGCACATTAGCATGAGATTACCTCAAGTGAGGTTAAAAACATATAGCACAAGAAAGAAACAATGGGAACAATGCCTACAGATCACCCACAGCCAGGAATATTTTGCATTTCCACTAGTTGAAGTGAAAATAAATCTTGTGATATATAGGCTTTAAAAAAAATGATGTGTTACCAACTCTACAAAAGGGATATAAACTACAAACATGTATTAATAAAAGAGAGACTACATAAAAATAGTACTCAAAAATGTATTTTCTTAGAAAAAAATTACTCCTGGACTAAAGCTAGTCTGGTTCTAAATAACAAAGTGAAAAAGCAAGCCTTGAAGTAATCAAACTGTTTTTACATAATTTGGTTGTGTAATAGGACCTAAAAAGTAAACACCATATTTGTTTTCCAATAAAACATTTTAAATTTATTAAAGAAGCAGGAAAATAAGACTCTTAAAGAAGAAAGGAAAAAACAAAGGCATGATGAAAACTACAGAATTAGTAAAAAAAGATATGGCAAAAAAGATTTTATATGTGCTGCATACTTTCAAAGATACAAAAAATCATGAAAATTTTAAGGATAGGCATGGAAGATTACTGAACTTGCAGAAATGAAAAATAGTGTCTGATATGGAAAGGGCATGGGGAAATGGCCAAAAGATTAGATACAGAAGAATACAGGAGCAAATTTGAAAATATTAATTAAATTATCCAAATGAACCAAAGAGAGAAAAATGGCTTTCAAAACAATAAAGAGTATTATTGACAAACAGCCTAAAACATATCCCAATTATGGAATCCCCAAAGAAAAGAGGAGTGCAGACAAATATTTGAAAAAAATAACAATTACATTTTCTTCAAATTGGTAAGAACTACAAATCACAAGTTCAAGGGGCTCACAAATTATTGCCATAAAATATGAAAATACTACAAAAAGACACAATTTCATCAAATTGCCTAAAAATACAGTGATGAGGAAAATTTCTTAAAAAAGTAGCCAAGTAAGAGATACATTTTGCATGGGAAAACCAAAAAAAAAAAAAAAAAAGGCAAATCATATCGCTGATGCAATATTCTTAAAGCACAGAAAGAAAAAAATCACTCTATCAACTAGAATTCCATACCCTACAAAGATATCTTTCAAGAAGAATAAGGAAAATAAGGGTATTCGTTTTTTGACATACAAAGTCTAAAAAGTATCATCACTAATAGTGCAAAAGTATTAAAGAAAACCTTCCGGAAGATGAAAATTCTTAGTCTATGCAAGGAATCAAGATCATCAGAAATAGTGAATATTAAATAAAAAGTAATTTTCCTAGTTTAAAATTCCTTTAAAAGATCTTTGAATTTTAAATATAAAAATGATAAATGAACTTATAAATAGAAGCAAAACAGTTGTTAATAAAGACTGGGAACGGGAAATTAGAAGCATACGGTGATAAGATTTTAGTTACTATGACAGGACAAAATTACTTGAAGCTAGGTAATGATAAATTAAATACATATATTTTTAGGATATAAAGCAAGTAATAAAACACAATCAAAGAGTTAAAGTTAATTAGCTAGCTAAAAATATTCAAGTTTTTAAAAGGCAGAAAAAGAGGGAAAAGAAATAAATATCAAAATAGAAAACAATCTGGTTTATTTCAACATGATCATATCAATAACCTTCAATATAATTTTCAGTATTCCCAAATTAAAAATCAAAGTTTGTCAAATTGGATATAAAAGATACTATTATATGAAATATTCAAGAAATCAATTTCAAGTATAGAGATACAAACATTAATAGTAATAACAGACAGATACACTAAGCTAACAGTCAAAGGAGAGCAGGATTAATTATTTTATATCAAAGTACCTCTTATAGCAAAGAATATTATCAGGAATAAAGAAGGAATTTCATAATGATAAAGGTATCTATTTATCAGGATGGCAGAATTTTTAACAGCACTTATTCTACTTCACAGAATGTTTCAAAATGCATGAAGCAAAATGTGTTAGAACTACAAGCAGAAATGGAGAATTTCACAGTTATTCACAGAGATTTCAGTGCCTTCTGTAAATAACCAGTAAGACAAGTGGACAGAAAAACAAAAATGTAGCACATTTGAATAACATTACCAACCCAAATGACCTAAAACATTTAGCAAAATAACAGTAAAACATGTATTTCTGTCAAGAGGACACAGAACCTCTGGCAAGACAGACAGCACTCTGTCAAAATTCTGCATCAACATAAAAAGACTGCAATACAACAAAGCATATTCTTTGATCACGGTAGAAATAAATTAATCAATAACAAAAAACTGGAAAATCCTAAAACATTTTAAAATAGAAGAAAATATATTTTAGTAACTGAGGAATAAAAAAGGAATCAAAAGGGAAACAGGAAATATTCTGAACTAAAAAAATAAAAACAAGATGCCAGAATTTATGACATGCAGCTAAATGAATGGTTAGAGGGAGATATTAAATTATTTTATTTTAAAAGTAGAAAGTTTAGAAGACATGACCTAATCTTCTAATTTAATAGCCAAGAAAAGAAGCACAGATTAAATATAAGGCACATAGGAGTAATCAATGAAAGAGCAGCAAATGACACTCGAAAAGCAGAAAAGAGAGCAACAGAAGACAGAAAAACAATAGAGAACATCAATGAAATTAAAAGCTAGTCCTTTGGAAGAATTTATAAATATGATAAACCCACAGGCAAACGGATGAGGGAAATAGAGAAAAAATGTCAGTATTAGACATTACAAAAGATCACTGTAGATTTGGCAGATACTAAATTTAATAATGAAGGGATTTCACAAGTAAATTCTGTCAATAAAATCTATCAGTTTAATATAATGAAAAATATTTCTGGAAAGACACAAACTATTAACACTAAATAGCTTTATGTCTATTAAACGATAGAGTATGTATTGGAAAATATTCGAACAAAGGCAACTTCACACATAGAAATCTTCACTGGTGAACTCAATAAAATATTTAAAGAAAGAAAAAAACATAGTTTAACAGAAACTTTTTCAGACAACAGAAGAGAAGGGAACATTTCCTAACTTATTTTATGAAACCAACATTACCGATTTTGAAATTTCAGAGAACAATTACAAGAAAACCACAGAACTATATCTGCTCACAATCTAAAATACAAAAAACCTTAACAAAATTTTGGCAAATGAAGTCTAGAAAAGTCTTTCCAACTCCTAACACCTTTTCCAATTTTTTTCTTCAGTGTTCTGTAATTTTCATTGTAGAGGTCCTTCATTTCCTTGGTTAGATTGATTCCTAAGTGTTTTTTTAAAGCTATTGTGAATGGAATTGTGTTCCTGGTTTCTTTCTCAACAAGTTCATTGTTGGTGTACAGGAAAACAATTGATATTTGTATGCTGATTTTGTATCATGCCACTTTACTGAATTTATCAGACCTAGAAGTCTTCTCCTGGAGTTTTTAGGGTCTTCTAAGTAAAGATCAAATTATCTCCAAATACAGACAATTAGACTTCTTCCTTTTCTGTTTGCATCCTTTTTGTTTCTTTCTCTTGCTGAGTGCTTTAGCTAAAATTTCAAATACTATATTGAACAGGGATGATGACAGTGGACACCTTGTTTCATTCTTGATTTTAGAGGAAATGCCTTCAGTTTTTCCTCATGTAGTATGATGTTGGCTATAGGTTTGTTGTACATAGCTATATTATATCGAAGAAAGGTCATATGGAGCATTGCTATTCAGAATAGCCCCAAAGTGTTACCCAAAAGATCCATAATTTGGCAAACAAATAAAATGTAAAATATCCATGTAATGGAATGAAAATCAATAATAAAAGGAAATGACATACTGTTACACGACAAATATTAGATGAATTTGAAAGCATTTTGTTAAGTGAAAGGGTACGTATTTTATGTTCCTATGAGGTGAAGTGTCCAGAATAAGTAAATCCATATGAACAGAAAATATATTGGTGGTTGCAAGAGAGAGGTAGGGAGGAACTGGTAATGACCTGAAGGGCCTCGAGGTTTCATTTTGGGTTGATTCAAATGTTCTGGCATTAGTGGTGATGTTAATAAAATGACAGGTATACAAAAATCCATTGATTTACATTTCAAAAGGGCATTTTTATACCATGTAAATTATATATAAATAGAATACATTTATAAAAATTGAGTTAGTTTATATAAAATTTATATAAGTTACTATTCATACAATTACTATTCCTAGAATCTTTTTTCCTTTCCTTCGATTTACCATAAAGCAATATGACATTGCCTTGCTGGCTGTATTCTTATGGTACATTTTGAAATGATGTAGTACAAGTTCTTTAATTATAATGTTTTAAAAAAGGATTTAACAATCTTAAATTCCTCTATAAAGTTATATGTTCAAATTTCTACAGTAATGCCTTCTGGGAGCTTGATTGGAAATTTAGTGAGTATTTAAAGAAATTACACCTTACCATGTTGATTATGATCATTATGTATGCAATGTACCAATTCATGCTCTTGGTAAAAAATAATAAAAAAATTAAAAAAAAAAAGAAATTACACCTTAAATATTTTGAACATAGTTAATTTTATTGCGTTTCCTAGTTTATCTTTGCTGATTTTCTATCTCTCTCCTTCTTTCTTCCTTCATCCCTTTCTTCCTCCCTTCATCCTCTCCCTCCCTTCCTGGCTTCTTTCCTTCATTCATTCTTTGTTTTCTTCCTCTTTTATGTTGATATGGTATCACTATGTGGCCAAAACTAACCTTAAACTTGTGATCCTCCTACCTCAGCCTTCTGAGTAGCTAGGATCATAGACACACACTGCTGTACTCACTATTTTCTACATATACACCACTGCAATCTGACTTTTGATCACCCACTCCCCTATATGTGATGTAAGTGTTACAAATGATCATTTAACCTCAAAAACAATTTTTAACTTAGATCTTTGTCTTATTACCTAGCTTGATACAAATTTCTGCTCAAAGGTCACTTTCTCAAATGACATTCTCTGGCCACTCTATCTAAAATAATCCTTACAGAAACCAACATTGTCTATTAGTCTATTTTTACAGCATTATTAATAGCTGAAATGATTCTGAATTTACGTGATTTATTTTGTCATTGTCTCTTCCACTAGTAGCTTTGTAAGGACAGAAACTTTGTAAGGACAGAAGCTTTGTAAGGACAGAAACTTTGTCTTTGTTCCTTATAATCAATTCAATATCCGAGAATAAATATCGAGACATAGAAGTTGTTCAATATTATGTGTTAAATGAATAATAGCCACTTGAGTTTTTATGGTGCGTATTTACTGCTCTTTATTTGTTAAAACTTATCTTCCCTTAACTTCTTAAACTGCAACTCTATCTTCTCTTTTTTACCCTATTCCTCAAACTCTATGCCTTCCAATTTCACATCATTGGAGAAGTTGGCACACAATCTCTGTGCATAATGAAGGAGAAGAAGCATGGGCAACTGGAAAGTTAAAACCAGAGATGATGCAAAGTCATCAACAACAGGCAAAATATTATAAATCTCTGATAGGTGGTTTTTGATGAGTTAGAGGTTGCGAATTTCACCTGAAGCTATTAAAGTTCACAATTAAAAACAATGGAATGGGAAAAAAAGAAGCAGAGAGAACTAAAATAAATTGGGCAGGTTGCATACTTATTACTTGGAAGGGCAACAGTACAGAGCTCCTTACAGATCTAATGAACAGAATAAATGGGGTCAAATTTTTTAAGTGGTGTCAATGAAAGGACGCATCTTCTAAATTGAAGAAAACAAGGCTATTTGTATCTAAAGTGCCAGGGGATGAGACTAGAAATTAAGCGCACAGTGTATCATCCTAGTAAATGGTGTAGGTAAGATCCTCATAGAAACATGAAAAACCTCGCAAATGTTCTGAATAGAAGAACCACTGCCATACCAGAGGGTTTGGTGAATTACCTGTATCACTGAAGAAACTGATCACACCAGCTACCAAATAGCCTATAACTTTCCCCTGATAACCACTCTCCTCCTACACTGATTTTGAATGGGCCAAAGGATATAGAGGAGGAAAGGTTGGAAGTAGCAGAGTGAATGGCAGACCACAGTCTTCCTTCCCCACTGTGGTTTTCAAGTTTCAGAGGAGGAATTCATTGGAGGAATGCAGAAGCTGCAAGCTAAATGTGAGTCTTTAAGTTCTGAGCTAGAAAACTTTGAAGTTTTAAATAATTAATCAACAAAAGTAAAATTCGTCAGATACTTGACAGTGACTAGATAAAGTGGAATCTATCTGAGATATTTCCAAGGGGTTGAGAATTGAGACTGATACCATATTTGAAAAACAGATGCAGGAAATATTAACTTTTTTCTGTTTTTCACTTTTGGTAGATACAGTAATAACCCCTCAGTGACACCCAGGCTATATATATATATATATATATATATATATGACCCCTTAGGTAGCAAGGGATCTTGCAGATATGATTAAACTAAAGATCTTGAGACTGAGAAATTACATTTGATTACCTGGGTGGGTCCATTGTAATTACTGGGACTTTCATAATAAAGAGGCGAAAGGATGAAAGTTAGAGGAGGCGGTATAATGAAAGTCAATGTCAGAATGATGAGAGAAAGCAACCGTAAGTCAAGGAATGCAAAGAGCTAGAAAAGGTAAGGACAACTTTTGCTGTCCTTACCTGTTTTACTCCTTGAAAGTCTTCTAACCTCCAGACAGCACAGTAATGCATTTGTCTTATTTTAGGACTTTACTGTGGCAGCAACAGCATGATAGTATAGGCGACCGCAATGAGTGTGGAATGCTGCCGTAAAAAACACCTTAAAAGTGTGGAAATGGCCTGGGAACTGGCCAATGGAAAGTGTCTCCGAGAATTCTTGGAAGAATTACAGACAAAGCCAAGATTGCCTTGAACAAGCAGTAGAGATACAGATGTTAACTCTGTAGGGAGGTATGCCCCGTTAAAAGGTAACTCAAGTGATTCCAGAGAGAAGTTTTGGTACTTCATCAGGTGCTATAATCAGCCCGAAACTTGTTGGAGCAGTTAATGATACAGTTTTAAAAGCTCCAGGGGCACTGCAGCACTCAACAAAATATCACCCATACAGTGAAAAATAGTTGCTTGAGGCCACTGTTGTCTGATTGTTGCTAGTGCCTGAGCCACAGAAGTTTGACATATGGCAGGACTATAAAGCATACCCTGAGGCAGCACTTCCCAGTGGAATCTCTGGGCAGCAGCTGACTTGTGGCTAGAAAGAATGGTGAAGGTAAACCTTTCACAATCTTGTGGGGCCAAAGGAATGGTAAAGAAATGATCTTTTCGATCGATCACCATCAAATGCCAGTCTTGGGGAATCACAGATGTGGAAGGGAGCTCAGGCTGTAAAGCCCTCATAGACTGAATGACTGCATTGCTCTCACAGAGATCATGCAATAGTCTCCATTTTCTACACCTTTTTGGTATGACAAAAGAGGCTGTGATGGGCTGGACCCACTAGATGCCCCCCCCCCATCTCCAGTGCTACCAAATCCCTGATCTCCCCTCATCTTTTCGTTAGATGAGGAATCCAAATGGCAAGAGAAGTTGAGCAGTTTTCATTCTATGAGTAAAATTTTGCATTCTCTTTCCCTGTATTAATACCACAATTTCTCCTTGATAATCTGCATTTACAACACCTGGAATCACATTACCCCACGAGCATTTAGTCCAGATTTTCCCAAAATGAATCCCAGGTGAAAGGGGTCAAAGACTCCCAGGGACCTTTTGAGGGGCTTTGCCCTCTAACAGTTTAACTTCTGTTCTAGTGAGCAAGTCCAATCTGGCCCTTCTCTGGGTGTCGGCAGAGAAGGAAAGGATGGTTGTTTTTCCATCTGATTGAAGGCCATCACCCCCATTATTTGTGGGGCCCAACAAAGGTCCTGTTGAGAATTTCCTGAAGAGAGTGGGTTGCATTCTTATCATATTTCGAACAGCACTGATTAACCCAATGGTTCCCTTTTTTACAGAGAGGGCAAAGGGCTGGAGCCTGAGAAATGTTAATTGGCCCAGCAGGTGAACATCCCCCTCTCCTCTGTTTGCAGTCCTTTTTAAGGTGACCAGGTTCGCCACGTTTAAATCAAGTGGCATTTTCCCCTTTGTTAGGAGGAGGCCGAATGGCGGCAGCAAAAACCCTAGCTTGATGTGTCTCTGTGCCCAGCAACTGACATGCCTTTATGAGATCCCACACAGCCCGAACTCACCAGGCATGAATAGCATCCTAGCAGTTCCTATTAGCGTTTTCAAAGGTAAGTTGAAGCACTGAATATCTGTGGCCTGTAGTTGGCTCACCTGCCTCGGATGGCCTGTTATAATCAGTCAAAAAATTGCACAAAGTGCCCCTATGGGTCCTGCATAATCTCCACAAAAGACCTCAAGGGCTGGCTGGAGGCAGGAATGTGACCACGGGCCCAGGCCGGTGGCAAGAGTGCATTGTTCAAAAGCCTGTGTGGGAAAGGGAGGTGGGCCTGGACCATAAGGCCCTCCCCACTGAAACAGCTGAGCGATGATTTGTGCTCCTGCAAGCACATCCTGTACAGTCTGTTCTTCACAAAGTTCATCAGACTGAGTTCTGCATAGCAAATACTGAGGGACTTCTACGCAGGTCTTTGCTGAAGCACTCCAGTCCCAGGGGGTCATGCGGTACTGACTGCCTAACGCAACAATCCTTGAGTAAAGGGGCAATTGGCCCATTGCCTCCATACTCTTTCTGATCTCTTTGTGAATTTCAAATTGTAGAGGGCTTGTATACTGTTCCCATTTGGCATTTGCACTGGGAAAGCTGTAACGCCCTATCCCCCCAGCTGCCTCCCCCGGGAAGTGTGTAAGTGCAGACTGGGCCATGGGGTGGGTGGTGGTGGTGAAGGTGGAGGGGTCTGCCATCGCTCAAGATCTTTTGGGGTAGCAACCTGAGGGGCCAAGGGCTTAATGGCTGACTGATGAGCCTCTCCAGTTTCATTCTCCTGATTAACCAGAACCAGGGCAGTGTGGACAAGACCCCATGTTGCCAGGCTGGCCTCCAGCACCCTTTTCCCTGTCCTTGAGCCCTCTTCAGATTTTCCTCCACTCTATCCCATAGTTCCATGTCTAAGGTACCGCAGTCGGGAAAGCACAGATCATATTCAAACACAAGCTCTAAAAGTTTAACAAGCTGTTCTTGGTGACCAAAGCATTCGCCGCCCTCAACAGCTAGGGCAAAACCTTAATGCGATAACTTTGCTCTGTCGTTAATGGTTGCTCCATTGTTACCCTGACTGAAAACATCCCAAAGGCACGGCAAGTCCATAATTAACATCTACTTACCTACCGAGCCTCCTTCCATCTTCACTTTCCTCTGGCTTTGTGCTCACTGCTGCAGCAACTTCAAGTCCATGTCCAGGTGCCACTTGCCTGGTTTGGACCAGCAAACCCTGTTAGAGAGAGATGAATGAAGATGTGAGAGACAGAGAATATCTTTGTTGAGGGGCCAGGGGACTTCACTGGAATGGTACGAAGCCCCAAATTGCTCAATCCCCCAGAATTACTGAGGAACAACAAAGGCATGGTGACAATTCGGCTGAATAATTAACTCTTACCTGACTGTCTCCTCGGGAGCTTGTTTTCTCTGTAAGGTCCATCTCTGCCTGAGCTGGTGAAACATCTCATCTTTAAGATGTTTGGACTCCTCAGAGTTAGCAATCTTCCACCCCCTTGAGTCAACCCGAGCAGACTCTGATCAACTGATTATTTTATTTTATATATATGTATACACACACACACACACACACACATATGCACACACATATATGTATACACACACATATAATTTTTTTTTATTTTTTTAAATTTTATCTTAATGGTACGTTTTAGATGTACGTAGTGACAACATTCATCATAGGGGATTTGTCCCTGTACATGACATATCTTGTTGCTTCTTTTTCCCATTCCCCTCCCCTCACCCACTCCTCCCTCCCTCTTTACAAAAGTATAATTTTTAAATAAACTTTATATTCTACGGAACTTTAGGTTTGCAGTAATATTGTACAAAAGACAGAGGTTTCCCCTATATCCTTTTCCTGACTCATGTATACATCTCCCCATTATCAACGACCCCAGAGTGGCACATTCATTACAACTGAGGAGCCTATTTTGGCATATCAGAGTCAGAAATTTATCCTGAGTTTCATTCTTGTTCTTATATATTCTGTCAGTTTGGACAAACCATCATTTTATCATACGGAGTACCCTCATGGCCCTGAGGGTCCTCTGTACTAGGAGTCAACTTCACCTCGCCCGCAATCCCTAATACATTTACCATCTCCACTGTGCAGCCTTTTCCAGAATGCCGCTTAGTTGTCATTGCCCAGCACATGGCCTTTACAGGTTGACTCCACTCACTTTTTAATATTTATTTAAACTTCCTCCATGCTTTCTAAGGCTTAATAACTCAGTTATTTGTAGTTCTCCTTTGCAGCTCTACTGCCTGGATATACCATAGTTTATTTATCTATTAACCTCTTAAAGGATATCTTCATTACTTCCAAGTTCACAATAAAGCTTCTATAAACATCCATATGTAGGATTTTGTGTTTTCAACTCCTAGGTAAATACCAAGGAGCATGATTGCTGGATCAGATTGCAATAGTACGATTCATTTTGTAACATATTGCCAAACTATCTTCCAAAATGGCTGTATCATTTTTTCCTTCCATGATATTTCCTTTTCTCTTTCCATTTTCATACATTTTGAATGGGAATATCTATAAATGTTACCTTATGCTTATCCCATTTTTGTAGTTTAGAAGCAGATAACTTTATTATTATTTTTATTTCAGTTTTTCAGGCCCACAGATGGAGAGGAATTTTGCCCTAGAATTAATTACACTGAGAAATGAATGCATATGTAACTTAAAATGTTTGGAGATTATTACATTTGGAGATTTGGGGCTGGTGAAGCTAGGAAGGCATTTGGTGATCGAATGGGCTGAGGTTTGGGAATGTGGTGAATGTATTTTGCATGTGAGATGGACATGAATGACAGGCTGAAAGAGAGTGGATAGTGGTAGTAGAATGAATAATAATTATTTAATATTGCTCATAATCTATTTCATGGAATCTGTAAATATATTACCTTACATGGAAAACTGGATTTGGCTACTGTGATTAAATTAAGGTAATTAAGATAGGCAGAGTATCTTGGATTATCCAAGTTAGACCAGCAGGAGTCCTTATAAAAGCAAGGTGGGAAGGTCAGATTCAGATAAGAAGATTAGATAGAAATAGAGGCCAGACTAATATGGGGATGCAAGCATTCTCTTGAAGCTGGAAAACACAAAAAAGAGATTCTCTGTCATGGTCTCCAGAGAGACTACATCCTTGCTGACGCCTACATTTTTGGACTTCTGACCTCTAAATTTTTAAGACATTTTGTTTCATTTTAAGGCATTAAATTTGTGATAATTTGCTATAGTAGCAATAGGAAACTAAGAACTCTTTTGATTCCGTTAAATAAAATTGTTGAATATTTTGTCATGTTTACACTGTTTTTTTTTCTTTTAATTTAAAAAAGGAGAAACTCAAACCTAAAGAAAGAAAGGAAGTTTAAGATAACAGTTTACAGGAGAGTCCAAGCTTTACAAAACTGATCCAGGTTATTAAAAAACAGAAAAAAAAATACACACACACACACACATATATATGTATATATAGCCCCAAATTTTCTGAGTTTACAATTATTTTATTCATAGTGAAAAAGTAGCAATTTTATTACATAATCATCCTATCTGAAAGGTTTTTCTTATATGTGCAGATATCAGTCTTACAAAATTATTAGTAGCTGACATGAGACTCATATGTTTCTTGCAGGTTGGGTTTAGAACTAGTGAGGATGACCCTATTTTTTCATTTTCTTTTCTTCTTACTTTGTGTTACCTTCTTCATGGTTAAACAAGGTGCCACCATTTCTTAGAAATAATTTATCACAAATCTCTTAATAGTTGCCATCATACTACTTTTAATATTATACAATCAATATATATATATATATATGTGGAGGTCATTTTATTTTTCCTATTGTCTATTTTTTAAATATTTTGTGTGTTTCTGAATTTTTTCTCATAAAAACAACTAACCATACTTGACATCTTCATAATCAGATCTTTATGATCATTATTAATAATTATTAACTATGGATCAAAATATATTTTAGAAGTTTAGTTTTGATTTAAACTGTGTATCAGTCCAGAGCTTGTAATTAATATCAATAAGCTATCTTTGGACTTATTTGATAATATATTTGCTATCACATATGCTTTGAGATTGGATTTTGAAAAATATTCAGTTTTTCCTACTTATAACCTATATATTGCACTTTAGAAGTTCATAAGATTAACCTAGAGAATTCATTTGAATGTTAGTTCATTTCTCTTTATTTTAGAACTGTTTATCCAATTTGAAAATTAATCAAGTCTCCCTCTTGTCCTTCACAATATTGAGGTTTGACTATGGGTCATTATCACACCTGTAGTAGTAGAGGAGGGTGAATAAAATATTTATGCTCAGTGACTTTAGACTAAGTATCAGTTCTTGTAAAGTCTGGCACTGATGCATGGTGAATCAGGTTGAAAAAGAAATTTCAGAGTCATCTTTGCATTTTTCTTTTTGCTAAGCCTCAATGTGGTAGATGAAGACTACCACATTTTCTTAAATTATATTTGGTAAGAATAACTAATATGGTCGGAGTACTTGATTACATAGGGAATAACCCTGTTGGTTTTTAGTAATTGGCCTTTCCTATGGGAAATTTTTTGCTACTGAATGAGAAATCTTAGTTGAGACTGGTAGTAAAGATGACACAGTCCTTATCTTCAGGCCTAGTACCTGCTCTGGAGCACTGGCACTTAGGCAAGTAGTCCAAGATTAATTAGATAAGAGAGGTACCCACTGTGAAGGACCCCAGTGACTTGAAATTAAATGAGAAGGCCTGCTTAGCTTGTAACAGGGATAAAATGTCTTTTTAATTTGGTTAAATAAGAATATAAAAATCCAGCTCTTCTTGCAACTTATCACATTTCCCCAGCATATGCTCTTACAGTTCTGTCTCTATAGCCCCAAATCATCTTCAGCGTTTTGGCGAAACTGCCTAGACACTGACAAGTTATTGAATTAACTGCAGAGTCAACTCTATTGACAGTTTTAAAGAAATTTCAGCCAATATGTGTAGTCCACAGGAAAATGAGTTTACAGTAGTAAAATAAAAATCCCTGACCTGCCAACCACCAGTAAGGAGAGAATGGAGAGGGTGCTTGATGTTAGTATGAATATAGATCTATCAGGATATATAGATGATTTTGTGCTTAGAAAAAAGACTCTCCTAATAACAATTAAACTTAGTAGCTCAGATGGGAGGGAAACTGTCCCACAGGAACTGGGGGAATTAGAATGTTAAAGGGCGTTGTTAAGGCATCTGAGTTTGAATTACTATATGAAGCAAAGCTACATCTGGAAACAAGAGGAACAGAGTTGGTCTGGAGTAAAAGGCCCTTTTAGGGTGTAAACTCTAACAATAAGATTATTATCATCTTGTAATGAAAGATGATGTTTCCTATTACAAGAAGAGGTATAGATATTGTCTACAGTTTAAAGCTAAACTTCTGTAATAAAAGTCTACTCATTTAGAAGGGAACGCACTAGTGAACAGGTCAAGAAGGAAGTTTACATATTTACTACCAGGCTAAAAAAAGAAAGCCTGGAGATGTTTCTAACAGACACATAGCTGTTTCATAAGGGGAACAGAAATTTCCTAAGAATGACAGTAGATGGTATTTATGCTTTTGTATGTATAAGTGTTCTTTACTAACACTATTAACAGGTCTGATATGAAACGTATATGCGAATAATTAGAAAATCACACAAATCTTTTGTTATGCCCTCAATATAATTCAAAGTCTAAAAATGCTTGGCATTTTTACAGATTTATCACCCTCCCTGAAATATTTCAGCTCTTATTCTGTGTCATGAGCATCTGTCTCAGCTGGAGAATCATCCTTCACAATCTTGACCGGAAGGGACTGTCAAAGTTTCTGAACGCTGTCCTTGCTTTCAGATACCTACTGAAAATAACTTTCCCTAAGCATTGCCATTTCTTAGAAATTTGAAGTTTTGAGGCATTATGACCACAGCTGTATCAGTGGCAAACACGGAAACTCATTTCTGTCATGTGATAGTCTTATAATGGTGGGCCATGTGGTTGTTTTCCTCCATTATTTCCTTCTATCTTTCAGAAAAGCTCAGCTGAGTTATCCAGACTTAACCTGTTCCCCACGTTGTACCTGTCTTCTTCAGTAACATGTAGGATATACTTTCCTAAAGGATCATGGTGTCCACGTCGTGTCCCTTCTCTTTGGACTCAGACATCGATATCCTTAAGAAACTTGTGAAGATTCTGTTGTGATTTATACCCAATAATGAGCATGTCACTGTTCAAACAGACATTCCAAACTCTCACAACCCTGAGGAGGTAATTAATTTAGAGGTACTCTTTAATAAGTCTAACACGTGATATATCCCTGACCTTTCTCTATCTCCTACTTGATACTCCTTTGGTGCCTTGTCTCTAGATCTTTGTTGTGGACCCTTTTCTGAAAGTTTCCAGTTATGTTCCCTCATCGTACGGTAAAATGGCATCCCAATATAGAATGCCCTCATATCCTTGAAATAAGCGTTAGTTATGCCAGAAGTATCATCCGCTAACTTCTCAACCTTCTTTTGTATATATCAAAGAGTATGTGAGTATTTAATGTATTTAGTGATTTTTCTGTGGATTACTTTTCTAAGCCATCCCTTACCTCATTCAAAAAGATTCCTCTTAGTGGTTTGCTTGTTTGGGAGTTACTCTAGTTTGCTTTTTTAGCTCGCCATCTTGTTCTCAGTTAAATTTCTTTTGTACTGAGTCACAATTCCTGGACAAGGCAAAAGTAAAATATTTCCTGTTTTTCTGGTATGATCCTATGAACAATAAGATGTGTCCAGATGGGTGTGATAAATATCCCCCTTTATACGTAACTCTAAAATTGGGTACTCTAAGATTGTTAGTTCCCTTCAGTTTGAATCTCTGTCATTTTCCAATCTGGCTTATATCTCTCTCTTTACTCTTTTCCTTAGATATCACTACTATTTTAATCCAGACTACAAACATAAACTTACTTTTTAAAATGATCCTAAAGCTTAAACATCTTTTCTAAATGCGTTGTTTCTCCTTTAGTTTTTTTTTTTTTAAGTAAGTCCTATTTTAGTGATGGAATGTTCCAGACACAAGCCTGATCCTTCTTTATTTTTGGACATTATTAGAAAATAATTTCATTAAGATTTTATTCTAACACTATAGGTAAAGAATCTATATTCCAGGTGTAGCAAAATGTAATATCATTCTCTATATCTTACCTTTTCTTTGATGAACTAGATCATTTCAATGAGTTGAACTTCTAGTCAGAGTCGCTAAACTCAACAAATATAACCAAAGCCTGTGCAACAAATATCAAAGTTTAGGACTATAAATTTGAAGACTCTAGCCTCATACAATAGTTGCATTTATGTGGCTAACACAAAATAAAATGTACATCTTATTCTTTCTCTCTCCATGTATCTCCTTTTCTCTTCTCTCTATCCTCTCTCACCTTTATCTTTGGAGGAGCTCTAACAGCTTTTCACAACTCCACTCATCCTCTATTCTAAATGGTAACTGAAGATATTCACATGACCTATTCCTGCCAGAGTCAACTTTCAGGGCTATGTTAAAATCTTTGCCCTCTGCTTGGTAATTATCTCTGAATACATCTATCTTTAAGATTGCTTTTACAGTTTGATGTCCAGTTAAGTATTTGGAAAAGTTTGGGGTGTCAATAGTCCATGTTTTCCCACTTCACTGATTCTAAAAAATAATGTATACACACATACAAACAAAAAGCTGAAACTCAAGTAGAAACAAACAAATCAGTCCCAAATATAAACAACACAGTGACCAGTAAATGTTAAAATACAGGGATTCTTCGGGGAATGGTATTTGTGTTTACTAACTTCAACAGCAACTTGAAAGCAGCCAAGTTTAAAGGCAAGTCTTGTCTGATTTTCTGATTCAGTGTTGGCTTGAAAAACTAGACGTGAAGGAACAAAGGCCTAGTTGGACAGATCCTGCAGGAGACCTTTTTGCACAGAGCCTACAAGTCCTTAAAATCCTTGGGGCAGATGGTGAATGAGTAAGTAGGGAAATATGGAGCTGTTGCCTTGTACTTAATGAATAAAAGGCTGTCCGCCGTCATATTAGCTAGGAAGTGATAATGGGACAGGGTTGGAAGCACACCTGTTCCCTATCTTTGTGGCATGTTACATTACCTAGGGAGGTTAATGATTCTTATGTCCAGGATTCTGGTATCCACAATGTTCCCCTCTTCGACTAAATAAGCGTTTCTGAGGTGGGAGCCAAGTTTCAGTGTTTTTTCATTTTTTTTTAAGATCCTCAGATGAGCTCAACATGGAGCAAAATTAGGAAACCAATGAGCTATGTTCTTTTATTCTACATATTCCCTTCACGGGAGGTGAGATAAGTCTCCTTTATGAAAATCTGAAGATAGGGGGAAAAAAACTTCAGTCTTTTAGTCTCATATGCATTTTCTTTAAAATGAAAATACTAATCCCCTATTTCAGAGCTATTTTTTAAATTATACTATAATTTTAAAAGGAAGTATTTTAAACACATGCTAAGTATTCAGCAGGTATTTTTCCTTCCTGTAAGAAGGTATGGTTTTAATCATCAGTTAAATATAAAAACAAAGCACGTTTGCAGTGAATTCCTGTAATCCTCTGTTGCCCCAGCGCCTACTCTGAACTAGGCTTAACTTTCTCGTAACTGAGGCAGGGCTTGGCCGTCCTAGGCACAGGTTTTAGTTCTCTGCCTTCTCCGAGTTCCTCAATATTCTAGCTCTAAATATCTGCACGAAACAAATGCTTCTCGGTGAGTATTTTCTAACGGGGTAAGTAGAAACAAACTGGCTCGTCCGCTGTCCCCTCCTCCCCACACGGGGTTTCTGCTGCAGTGACCCTCTCACACAGTGTGCACCCTACACGCCTGACACTGACTTGTTCTCAGCCCACCCCTGAGAACGCCCCGTAGGAAACCTGGCTGATAATGCCCTGAACCCCAACAGAGGCTTCAGGTACGAAGCCCACTGCTCTCTCTCGCTCCCCACCTACTGGCTGAGCGCACACGATCTGCATGGCTCACCCTTGTCTGTCAGCCTTCTGAAACCCACTGCCCTCCCCTCCCTGGGATCAGCGAGTCATACTCTGCTTCTGTAATTTCATGTGTTTTCTCGTGCTGGGTGTTTGTGTCTGATCTGACGGACACATCTGAATAACTTCCTGGTCAGGGTTCTACTAGGCAGTAACTATCTTGGCAGGGATAAACTGGATAGGTCAGAGTAAAGACACAAGAAGATTTGCTGGTATCAATAAGTTTCTTGGAAGAGGGGTAATTGGTCTCGTGTCAGATGTTTATGCATCAGGCTTTCCATTATGACTAAAGATATATCCCAAGTAAACATCCATGACTAACGTAGAAGCCCTGTTAGAGCAAGGGTGGAACTGACAGTCCCTGCTCAGAGAGAAACCTCGAGACCAATTTAGAGGAAAGTACAATCGCCTAATATGAGTCCTTAGCTGTCTCTAAGTGTCTAATTTAATACCGTTTGAATTTTTACTGTATGATTCATTAAAACCAGACTATGTAATCTAAGCAATAGCTCTACAGTTTTTAGGACTTAACAGCTTATCTGTTCCCAACAGTATCATCACTGCATATAATTATAAACTTAAAGGAAATAGAAAAAGCAATGTAGTTGATAAAATATCACACAACTATATTTTTAAAATATTTTAATTTCAGTTATGTTCATTGTATTCTATGATTTAAACAGAATTTTTGAAAAATGCATCCCAAGAAAAAAGGAAATAAGATGTGTTATGTATATATACTGACTCCACACAGGGAATGGAAACATTATGTACTGCAGGCATGTACTAATAAAAAATGCATCCCAAGTTTTGAATAAAAAGATAAAACATTCTCACTAGAAATTCAAGTTGTGAGACTTAAGTTTTACTGGTTAGTTTCATTTGATAGCTGCATTTGGGAACAAGTTTGGAGAAATGAAAAATCTTTGATTTAGATTTCTCTTTCTCTTGTGTTCCCCAGGTCCAGAAAAAATGGAGCTGTACTGAGATTTATAAACAATCTGATAAAACTATCCCAAATTCTTTGGAAACTATCAAAGCTGAAATTAATAAAGAAAAACTGCATCTGTGCATTTTTCATTTATGAATCAGAATAATCATTTAAAAATAAAGATTTTATATATGAGAATAGTACCAAGGCACAATTGAACAATGCTTAACTACCTTTCCACAGTGAAATCTGTTAACTATTGTAATTACACCAATTTACCATATTAATACTTACATTGCAATATATCCATATTTTAGTTCAGCTTTTTTCATTTAAAAGAATTTTAAATATAAATGTGGAAACAAGAAAAGGAATTTTGAATAATATGGAAACAAAAGGCATTCAATCTTTGCTATTTCTATACCTAATAAATCTTGCAATGTTGGCATTCTGGGGCCAAAAAATTAAAACCTAAACTACTCTTACTCATCAATTATTTATCTTATGACAACTTTAGATGAGAAGTAAATGTAAACTGCTTTCTATTTCCCTTTCTTCATGAGCCTAATTTTAAAAGCTACATGGATCTCATGTAGAATTTAGTGGCTCAGGTCTAATCCATGGTCATCATAAGCTTGTCACCTCCCAGGTCTTTTACTCCCAGCACCTTCCCATTGCTACTTTCCCATCAATCCAGGTCAACGTCAGCCTGCAATGTTCCAGGACACTGTTACCATTAGAAGACATGGTACCCAGGTAAAACCTGTGTGCCATTCTGCAAAGCAACTCTTCAGAGCAACACTGAAATTTATAATTACTAACTCACACATAGTGCTATCTCTTAATCCCCATACAAGTCCATGAAATTCATCTGCTAATTCACATTTTTGGTAAGTATTCTTTTGGTCAAACACTGTGCTGAGTGCTGGGATTAGGATCATAAACAAGAAAGTTCCTGCTCTTAAGGAATTTACCATCAACTTTTGTAGGGAAGATGTATCATTTTTCTATTATTGTGTAAAAACCTACACACACAATTAGCAATTTGCAGCAACACCTGTTTGTCAGCTCACAGATTTGTAGGTCAGAAATCAGGGCTAGATTTAATTGGGCTCCCTCCTCAGGGTCTTGTAAACTCAAATTCAAGGTGTTGGGCAGGGTAGTTTTTATCTGGAGGGTCTGGGAAGAATATGTGTAGAAGCTTGCTTCAGGTTATTATCAGAATGCCATTCTTTGAGGATATATGATTGAGATTTATGGCCTGTTCTATTGGCTCCCCAAATTTCTTGCCACATGGTCTCCTCTGTCCTTAAAGCAGGCTGGAAAAGGATTCATGGAAAACTGAATCTTCCTATAGAGGGAAACTCTCTGACTCCTACTTCTGCTACCAGAAAAGGGAAATGGTATAAAATGCAAGTTTTATTAAATTAGACCCATTTGAATAATCTCCATTTTGCTATATAATGTAACATACAGGAGTAATATTTAATTATATTCACAAATTTCTTCCATGCTTAGAGACAAGGAACTTATAAAAGACTGGGAGATACTGGATAGTCATTGTAGAATTTTGTCTCCCAACATAGGAGACAAAAATTTAACAGACAATTCAATATAATATAAAAATATTATGATAGAGCTAAATCTCAGGTAGTGTAAAAATTTTAGTGGGAAGACTTAACCCAGTCTGGGAGCTTTGGGATTAGTGATACCCTATTGTATTAGTTAGCTTTCTCCTTGCTGACACTCAATACCCCACACCCACAATTTAAAGGAGAAGAAGTTTAATTGACTTATAGTTTCAGTGCATGATCTGCTGGCCACAAGGCAGAGACATCATGGCAGAAGGGTACTATGGAGACAAAGCTGCTTAGTTCATGGCTTCCAGGGAGCAGAGCTGATGAAGAGTGTCCAAGGGGAAGAGGCCAGGAATCAGACACAGACCCCAAGGTTACACCTCCATAACCCACCCAGACACACCTAAAGGTACGCTCCACCAATCTCTCAAATGGATCACAAAGCCAATCAAGTTGAAACTCTACCTTAACCACCACAATTATTAAGGGAAAAAGCATATTATACAGCAATATGGGTTGTGTGAATGCATGTGAGTTTATGTAAGTATATATGTATGTGTGTGTATGTTACATATATAAAATTAATACACTCTCTAATAGATATATATCTCCAATAATTTATATGAATATATAGATATCAAATACTTTATATAAAATATATATATAGTAATTTTATTTCATGTAATTATAAATTCAAAAGAAACAGAAAAAGCAATGTAGGTGATAAAGACATAATACCAATTATATTTTTAACATTTTTATTTCAGTTATGTTTATTATATTCTATGATTTCAGGTAGAATTTAAAAAATACATTCCAAGTTTTAGATTAGAAGCCATAACATTCTTACTAGAAATTCAAATTGCTAGCCTATTCACTTTTACTAGTTAGTGTGATTTGCTAACTGCATTTGATTTGTTAAAACTGCATTTAGTAATTAACCAACCTTAGTGAAATTAATATGATTACATTTTTGGTTTATTTGTGTTTTCTAAATTGTTCAGATTAATATATGCACTTAGTGCCTAGAACAAGCATGACTTGTGGAATGTGGCCATTCCACGATTTCTCTCTCACATTGTTCATTTAAATTTGCTCATCTGGGCATAATCTGTTCATTGGCCAGATCCTATGGGTTTGTTTTGTTTTTTTCACTTTGGTATCAGAATTTTGTGTCAGTGTAGAAATAGGAGTGTCAAAGTTCTGAGAACTTTCAAAGTATTACCGTTCCCTTCCTTTAGCTAAGCACTGTTATGAATAAGAATCCTACAATGGGTAAGAGAAGATATTCTGGGCAACTTTGTTCTTCACTGCCAGTATGTCTATAATCCAAATCCACCTGGCTCACAGAGACATCTGACTTTCCTTTCCTCAGGGAAGCGAAAGATAAAAGAGGGCGAGACAGGTCATACTTCAAGGATGATTTTCAGTGAACAAGAATTGATTCTCTGGCCTTGGAAGGTACTTAAAACTGAGTCTATTTTAAGAATGCATTTAGAAGTCCTTTGAATTGTTTTCATTGGGTATTTCACATCTGTAGTTTCTCTCTCAGCCTCCGACAATTAGCAATTCCTTCACCGTTTTTCTGCTAGGTTCTAGCAATTCCTTCACCGTTTTTCTGCTAGGTTCTGTTCCCCAATTACAGCAGACTGGATTAAAAAATGCAAATATTTGCCCTTCAAATCTCTTCTCAAGTCCTCCTCTGATACCTAGCAAACTGATTTTCAATTTAATGGCTTGTGGATTATTATAGCAGTAAGCCTGTTTTAGATGACAAAAAGGACAAAACAATCGGTAGGAGAATCAAGAGCTATAAAATGTCAAGAAAGGTGAGTAATAGGAAGAAAGAAATCATTGATTACGTAGTAGACTTGGAGAATGTTTTTACTAAAGCAGTAGGAATGAAAGCCAGATTGCAGAAGGCTGATTAGGAATAGACGGTAAGGAAATGAATGCAGATGGTTTTCTTCCTATGGTGACTGAAGGAGTCCTGATTTCACATACTGTTGAACATGACAGACCCCGCCAGCAGGTTCTGGAGAAGCTCCTGGGCTCACTGGTTCCACTCCAATTCTTGTATGTCTATTCAGTTTCATAATTCATTATACTGGGGCTTGCAAATGGACATTCTGGCTTTCATTTGAAATGTGTAGGCTGTTGTTGTTTACAAAAGGAGCATTTCTTTGTCCCTAAGCCCATACCGCTTCATTAAACCTAACCTGAAAGAGATCAACCATACCAGAGAGCCAGCCATTCCTGCTCAGAATTCTTTGTAAAACATTTACAGATTGGTAGGGAGAAGGGGTTACTATTGCAAAACTAGGGAGGACTTATCATATTTACAAGTGACAGAAAAATAGACTACAAGAGGTTCGGGGTGGGGGTGGGGCAGAGGATTTAGCTCAGTGATTAGAGTGCTTGCCTGGCAAGCACAAGGGCCTGAGTTCGATCCCCAGCGCCGGAAAAAAAAAAAAAAAAAGAGGTTCTCGGGGAGAGTACGGCCCTGATAACTGGCATGAAGGTAACCTAAAATCCTGATCAACAGAACTTTGAAAATGGTAGAAGCGGAAGAGGACTGGCTCAGTTGAAAAGAGACTCAGTACAGAGAATGCACACAGGGTTAGGCTGTCTCTTCATTCAGCACGATGTGGAACATCTCTGTCCCTAGAATCATAAGACATTTCAGCATGATTTTAACATGAAATACACACGCACACTCTAGAATTAAATGGGTCCAATCAATGGCTAAGGTCCCAGTCTTCTCTAACTTTAACAGCATCTTCCCAATGAAACAACAGTTATTTCTGCCAGTGAATTCCTGACACGAACTGTAAAGGAATGATCTTGGGGACTTTCAGTTCACTGATGCGTTCAGATATTTTTCTTCATCTTTTTGCTATCAGGCATATTTTGCGGCCATTAAAAATAGAAAGAAAATGTCAGAAAATATTAATGGGGGACTTAACAGCCAACTTCTCATGTGATATCTTAGGTTTCTCTCTTTTCCTCCCTTCCTCCCCACTCTGCAACCTCTTTGTGAGCTCCCTAGGACTCAGGGTGCTTTAAAAGTTCTATTTTCTCACACCAAAATTCATAAAAGAAGTCTTACTTAAAAAGGGATAGTACTGTAAGAGGAATTACCTTATTTCCAAATGACAGAAAAAGTAGACTACAAGAGATTCTTGAGGGAGAGTATCCAGTTTGTTTTGGGGCTCAAATTGTAATATCACATCAGAAGTAGAGAAGTTCAGTGTATTATTTCCAGATTACAAGCATTATATTATTCATTTGGTTCTCTAACCATTACTGTTTTTCCATGAATTTCTTGTCAAATAAAGACTCCCTAAGGTCACTAACTTTTATATTATGCTTTCTACTATCCATCAAAACTGTTCCTTATGGTTTAAAATGTGAGGAACAATGATTCTATTCTGTGGACTTTTCCAAAATAGGCACCAATGTGTGAAGGAATCCATTAACCTGTTGTGGAAGGAAATTCCAAATCCATCAGAAGGTAGAGAAATTAAAACCAATTATACACTCCTTCATTCTCTGTCTTAACGCAATCAAACCAACCAGTAATTTATAAGGGTTGCTCAATCAGTAATTTATAAGGAAGGTTTTGGAACACTGAACAATAACACCTGAAGATGTTTTTATGAAAACAGAGAGGTCATTTTTAAAATTTCCTTTTGAAGCTTAGTAACTCATATAAAATGCTTATATGTTTCTTTGTTATATACAGAGTAATAAAAATATGGCTAACATTTAAATTTTAAAATATCATTACACCAAAGAGACATAGTGACATTAATCCTCCTCCAAATACTTCCAGTTGCAAGGAGATATCATGCTTACTTCCTTGTTCTTAATACTTTCTGAAGAATTTTGGAAGTCTTCTTTCATGAGGCTGCTAAGTGCCATGAGAAAAGCAAGCTCATTATAATACTGTAGGGTGTTCTCATCTACTTTATTCACCCGATCTGGCGCAGTGTGACTTCTGGCTCTACCCTGAAGTCAACGTGACCATGAAAGCTCCAAATTTTGAATTAATTCAGGACATTGAAGCAGCCATGACAGCACAGTTAAAAACATTCTTGAGAGAAGACTACTAGAAATATTTTTCATTAGCAATAATTGCGCCTTAGATAAACCTCATTGGCTACAATACTGCCACTGCGCAAAGCTTAGAAATATTTTTAGAAAGTATTAAGAACAATGGGACAGTTGTGTTTGAAGTGAAGGGGAGTATTTTGATGGGGATTAATGGCAATGTGTTTTTTACTATAATAAAATTTAAAGAAATTTAAACATACCATGATTTTTTCATCACATTCTGTATGTTTTATAAGTATAGTATATATACAAGGTACACACAAACATACACACACTCAGTTTGGTGCTGGCTATCCATTTTTTTCTTCTTTTACTAAGAGAATTCCAGTTTTTAGACATGCACATGGGCATCTACAATAAAGTGTGCACTTCCCAGCCTGCCAAGCTAGGTGTGCTTTTGTAACTAGAATAACCTTACAGACTTTTTTTGTTTTTGTGAATGCTTTCTTACTATAATGTAAAATTATGCTTATTAAAGAAATAAGTAATAATATAGGAGGATAAGACTGTCACCATAACAAATGACAATCTGTGAAAATCATTAATGAATCACAGTATAAACAAACAAATCATTTTTCTTGATACATCAACAACCTTTACATAGCAGTAACAAAATGGCCAGTAACTCGTCATGTAAGTGAACAAGACATTCACAGGAAAGGAAATGCCAATGCCTTAAATTAATGGAAAAAATCACAATTTACCTTACTAATGATATAAACACAAATTTTAAAATATTTGACAAAGTTAAAGAAACCTGTATATTGTCAAGGCTAAGACATTTTTTCTTTCAAAATTGCTGGTGGGAAATAAACTACTATAGAAGAACTTTTGTCATGAACCATGTCTAGATGTCCCCCCAAAGCCTCTTGTGATCATAGGCAGGGCTTTGCAGAGGCAGCTGGATTTAGGGCGTGTGATGCTGGAATGAAGTATGTGATACTGGCATTAAGGATGATTACTAAATTAGTCCACCGATTGGTTTGGCATAGTTCTGGGTGTGGTAAATGGGAAGGCCCACACTGGGTGTGGATGGCACCACCCAGAAGTGAGTAGCCTGGATGGATGTAAAGGGACAGAAGGCAGGCCTGCTGCTGCTGCTTGGCTACTGTGCTGGTTTGTTGCCTTCTGCCTACCATGAACTGTTTCTCCTCTGTGTTCCCCTCTGCCATGCCACACTGACTTGGAGCCAGCAAACTATGAACTGAAACCTCGGCAAACTGTGAACTAAATAAACCTCTTCTCCTTTGACTTTGGATGGCTGGATATTTTGTCTCAACAATGAGAAAGAGTAACCAAGACAACTTCTGTGGATGTAACTTTTTATTTTTTTAAAAAATTTTTAACCAGGAACATGTATTGGTACATTGTACATATAATGATCACATTCATCACATTTATTTTGTATCTGTACATGGTGCATCTTGGTTTTCCCCCCTCTTCCCCATCCCTCCCTTCTGTTCCTCCTTCCCTATTTATAGCAGGTTTATTCATATTTTTCCATGAGTTCCCTTTCCCTTTTCTTTCCTTTTTTCCCTTCCTGCTTTTACCCCTTCTCTCTTTCTAGTTCTCTTCTCCTTTGTATATTATCTTCCTTTTATACGATATCTATTACACCTCTTTCTCCTTATTTACAGTTATGGTTTCTCATATCAGAGAAACAATTCGATCTGTACTCATGAGTGTCTGATTTATTTCACGTAATAGTACGTTCTCAAGGCACATCCATTTACATACAAATGACTCTAGTTTATCCTTTTTATGGCAGTGTAGTACTCCATTGTGTAGAAAAGCCACATTTTCTTTAGCCATTCATTGGTTGTTGGGCATTTAGGCTGTTTCCAAGACTTAGCTGTTACAAATTGTGTTGCTATGAACATGGTTGTGCATGTATCCCTGTGGTATGACAATTTTAATTCTTCTGGGAAAATCCCCAGTAGGGGAATAGCTGGATCAAATGGAACCTCTAGTTGTAGTTTTTTGAAAAATTTCCATATTGATTTCCACAGTGGCTGGCCCAGTCTACATGCCCACCAACAGTGGAGGAGGGTTCCTTTTTCTCCACAGCCTTGCCAGCATTTGTTATTGGTTGAGTTTTTCATAAATGTGGCTCTTTCTGGAGTGAGATGGAATCTTAATGTTGTTTTGATTTGCATCTCTTGAATGACTAGTGATGTTGAACACTTTTTCATATATTTGCCATTTTTGTTTCTTCATCTGAGAAATGTTTATTCATTTCAGATGCCTATTTTTGGATTGGGTCTTTAAATTTGGGAGGTTTGATTTTTTTTTTTGAGTTCTTTGTATATTCTAGATGTTAGACTTTTGTTTGATGGATAGCTAGCAAAAATTTTTTCACAGTCCGTGGGTTTTCGCTGTGCTCTATTGGTGATTTCTTTTGCTGTGCAAAAGCTTTTTAACAGCATGTGGTCCCAAGCACTGATTCTTTGTATTGTTTCCTGTGCCATCTGGGTTCTGTTCATGAATTTTTTCCTTACCCCATGTCTTCGAGTGTTCTTCCTATTCTATTCTCCAGTAAATTTAGTGTTTCTGTTTTAATGTTTAGATCTTTGACCCACTTTGATCTTAGTTTAGTACATGGTGAGAGACATGTATCTAGTTTTAGTTTTTGGCATGTGGCAAGCAATTTTTTCCAGCACCATTTGTTAAAGAGGCTATCTTTCTTCCAGTGAGGGTGTTTGGCTCCTTTGTCAAAGATGAGGTATTTGAGTGTGTTTGGAGTTGTTTCTGCATCCTCCAATCTATTCCATTGATCCTCAGGTCTGTCTTTTTGCCAGTACCATGCTGTTTTTAATCACTGTAGCTTTATAGTACAGTTTTAGGTGAGAGATTGTGATGACCCTGCCTGTTGCTTAGGATTGTTTTTGCTATTCTTGGTCTTTTCTGGTTCCAGATGAAATTCATGATTGTCTTTTCTAATTCTTTGAAGTATGTTAGTGGTATCTTCATTGGAATTGCATTAAATCTGTATAGTAATTTAGGAAGTATAGCCATTTTCACTATGTTGGTTCTTCCTACCCAGGAACATGGGATATCTTTCCATTTTCTGATATCCCTTTCAATTTCCTTTTTTAGAGTGTTGTAGTTTTTGATGTAAAGATCTTTTACTTCCTTTGTTAGACAGATTCCTAAGTGTTTTATTTTTTTGTGCCATTGTGAAAGGTATATTTTCTGTTATTTCTTTTTCAGTGGTTTTACTGTTTGTGTATGGGAATGCTATTGACTTTTGGGTGTTGACTTTGTATCCAGCAACACAACTGAATTTAGTTATTAAAGCTAGAAGTTTGGTGGAGTTTTTTGGGTCTTCTATGTAGAGTATCATGTCATCCGCAAATAACAATAGCTCAACTTCTTCCTTTCTTTTTTTAATTCCTTTTATTTCTTTCTCTTGTTTAATTGCTGTGGCTAATGTTTCTAGAACTATGTTGAATAATAGTGGTGATAGTGGGGAACCTTGTCTTGTTCCAGATTTTAGTGTGAAAGCTTCCAGTTTCTGACCATTTAGTGTGATGTTGGCCATTGTTTTGTCATATATGGCTGTTATCAGATTTAGATACACACCATCTATTCCTAATTTCTGTAGTGTTTTTATCATGAATGGGTGTTGGATTTTGTCAAATGCTTTTTCTGCATCTATTGAGATGATCATGTGATTTTTGTCTTTGACTTTGTTGATATGGTGTGTTACATATATTGATTTGCATATGCTGAACCATCCCTGCATCCCTGAGATGAGTCCTACTTAGTTGTAGTGTATAATCTTCTTGATAATTCGTTGTATTCTGTAGGCCAGTATCTTGTTGAGAATTTTTGCATCTATGTTCATTAGAGAGATTGGCCTGTAGTTCTCTTTTTCAGTTGGATCCTTTTCTGGTTTTAGTATCAGGGTAATACATGCTTCCAGGAATGATTTTGGAAGTACTGCTTCCTTTTCAATTTCATTAAAGAGTTTGAGGAATAGTGGTATTAGATCATCTTTGAATTTCTTGTAGAATTCGGCTGTGAAGCCATCAGGACCTGGGCTTTTCTTTGTTGGTAGGTTCTTAATTACCTCTTCAATTTCAATGGCTGATATTGGTTTATTAAGTGTTTTTATCTCTTCTTGGTTTAGTTTTGGTAATTCATACGTTTCTAAGACTCTGTCTATTTCATCCATGTTTTCCATCTTGTTTGAGTGTATGTTCTTGAAGTAGGTGTTGATGACCCTTTGGATTTCTGACGGTCAGTTTGACTTCACCTTCATTTTTTATCGCATGAATTTGGGTCTTTTCTTTTCTTTTTTTATAAGGTCGGCTAGGGGTTTGTCTATTTAGTTTTTCAAAGAACGAACTCTTTGATTCATTGATTCTTTGTACTGTTTTCTTGGTCTCAATTGTGTGGATTTCAGCTCTGATCTTAATAATTTCCTCTCTTGTATGAGCTTTGGGTTTGATTTGTTCTTCATTTTCTAGACGTTTGAGGTTCAACATTAAGTTGTTTATCTGAGCTTTCTGTCTTCTTGATGTGGGAGTTTAATGAGATAAACTTCCCCGTAGCACTGCTTTCATTGTATCCCATAGGTTCTGGTATGTTGTATTGTCTTTATCATTTAACTGTATAAATTGCTTAATTTCTTCTTTAATTTCTTCTGTGACCCAACTGTTATTCAGAAGGATATTACTTAACTTCCATGTGTTTATGTGGTTTTTTTGGTTTCTGTTGCCATTGACTTATAGTTTCATTGCACTGTGGTCTGATAGTATGTATGAGATAATTTCAATTCCCTTACATTTACTTAAGTAGCCTTTATGAGCTAGTATATGGTCTATTTTGGAAAACGACCCGTGTGCACCTGAGAAGAATGTGTATTCCACTGCTGTAGGGTGTAACACTCTGTAGACATCTGTTAAATCCATTTGCTCACAGAGTTGATTCAGTTCTGTTATTTCTTTGTTAATTTTCTGTCTAGTTGATCTGTCTCTTTGTGAGAGTGGGGTATTGAAGTCTCCCATTATAATTGTGTTAGTGTTCATTTGATCTTTCATGTCCCTTAATATTAGTTTTATGTATTTAGGTGCACCAATGTTTAGTGCATAAATATTAATAATTGTTATTTCTTCCTCTTGGAGTTTTCCCTTGAGACATATGTAATGGCCATCTTTGCCCCTCTTGATTAATCTTGGTTTGAAGTGTACTTTGTCTGAGATTAGGATAGCTACCTCTGCTTTTTTCTGGGTTCCTGTTGCATGAAATACTGTTTTCCATCCTTTGAATTTCAATCTATGTATTTCCTTTTGGGTTAAATGTGTCTCTTGTATGCAGCATATTGCTGGATCTTCTTTCTTGATCCATTCTGCTAGCCTGTTTCTTTTGATAGGTGAGTTGAGTCCATTTACACTGATGGTTACAGCTGTTATGAGTTGACTTCTCTTTGGCATATATCTTTTCTGTTGTTGGTTCTGTGTTTCACCTCAGTTCAACTGCTTATCTTACCTGGTGGGTTTTTATTAGTGTCCTTGTAATTATAGTTAATGTTTGCCTTTTCCAGGCTCTCCTTCAAGATATTTTGTAGAGGTGGTTTGGAGGTCAAAAGTTTCTTCAGTTGTTCTTTGTCATGCAAGTATCTTATTTCAGTGTTGAATTTGAAAGATAGTTTGTCTGGGTACATCAATCTGGGTTGGAGATTGTTTTCTTTTAAGGCTTGAAATACTTTGCTCCAGGATCTCCTTGATTTAAGGGTTTGTGTAGCAAAATCTGTGATTCTGATGGGTTTACCTTTATGGGTGATTTGGTTTTTTTCTCTAATAATATTCAGTATTCTGTTCTTTTGCTGAGTTTCTGGAATCTTGATTATTATATGAATTGTTGTAGGTTTATTTTGGTTATGGTAATTGGGGTTCTATATGCCTCACTTATCTGACTATCTAGCTCTTTTCTCATGCTTGGGAAGTTTCCTGTCATTACTTCTGTAAATAATCTCTTTAGATACTTCACATTGCCTCCTGCTTTTTCATTCACTCCTATCACTCTTATATTGTTCTTTGCATGATCTTGCAGCTGTGGTAGTGATATTTCATATTCTCTAGCTATTTTTAAGAGGTCTTTCTTTTTGTTACTAGTTGCTGACCTGTCTTCTAGGTCTGAGTTTCTATCTTCGCTCTCATTCAATTGGCTGTGTATACTTTCCAGTGAGTTTTTTATTTCTTGGATATCTGTTTGAATCTGTTTCATGGGTTTCATTTATTTGCTAAGTTGAATGTTCAAGTTTTCCATTGTTTTTCTAAGCTCCTCTGTTTTTTTATCTGTGTCTAAACCTGAACTCACTAAGCATGCCTTTCATTATGATTGTCATCTCTTTTTTGACTTGGACAATTATTTCTAGTCTGATGTTCTCTATAGCCATGCCTATTGGCTTTTCAACTTCTGCTGCTATCGTATCTGAGAGTTTGATTCGGTGTCTTCTGATTTCCTCTATGTCATTGTCCTCTGTATTTGTTCTGGGTGAGCTGAGGGTCTGGGGTTGTGTTTTGCTTCTATGTCTTGTCATTTTCTTTGTATACATATGTAATTTACCCCTTTTAGCTTGTTCTCCATGTTGATTTTATATTTAGTTTCTGAGAGGTTAAGATAGGTAACATGCTGGTGCACGGCCAGGCGGTGGATCCAAGGTGGAGTCACTTGGGCCAGGGGGCGTGGCCTGTGGGAGCCCATGAAGCAGTCTCTCACCTGTCCAGAGATATTCTTGTGACCGGGAGACCCGCCACGCTGTGTCTGGGACCCCAGCAGGGCCTAGGCAGACCCTTGTGGATGCGGCTTTTTAACAACTATTGAGACTATTAATGTTCATTTGTTTTTTCCCAGAAATTTTATTTTATACCAATTTAATTTTACCTCTGTGAAAATTAGTGCATATAAAGAAATATATTTCAGAATATTTTGTAAAACAAAGTATAGAAATAACCTAAATGGTTGTCATAAAATGATTAACAGATTCTGATAAATTCATAGACTGTAATATGGGTATAGTGAATTCCTTCTAGAGATGATTAATAACCAAGACAATTCAGAAGGAACTGTCAAGTGTAAAAAATAAGATCCAAAAACCTTCTTTAAATTCTAAAGTGTTTTTTAAGTTGTTTCAATATTTTTTTTGGTTTAACTCACATTCTACATTCTAAAATACAAATGTTAACCCCAGAATTAACCACTTATATATTTTCTGCTAATTATGTGGTGAGTCTATGAGTATACTTTGTTGTAAAATGGTGCTTATTTTTGTATCTGGTGCAATACCATTGGTTTCAATATTCAAAACTGAATACTGGTAGGCTAAAATTTTATCCTTTATCTTTTACACCTATGTACAGTGATATTTCATAATAAGCGGCTGGTGTACAAGTTGCCATCTTCTGCTCTACTTTACAGTGCATTCCTAGAATCTACACCTGGCTGTGGAAATAAGAGCCAATGTGCTCAGCACTGTCATGTCCTTAACCAGTAGAAGCACACTGGACACTAGGCATAAGAGCAATTTTCGTATGGTAAAATTTTTACAGTTTTCTAGCAAAGTTTATTGGGAAAAAAATTTGTTTGGTGAAGTATTAAAATTTTCAAAACCATGCTTAGCTTCAAAGTGTTGCCAGGAAATTATTTCACAGAGAAGTAAATATCATTTTAGATATATACTGTAGTATATGACCCTTCATACAAATTAAGATAATCAGAATTTGTGTAATTAAATATTTAAGCACAATATTTACATCATAGTAGTTGTAAATTGGTTGGCTGATAAATTTCTATGGGTCATTATAGGACTGAAGTTCAGATTATAGTTGCTTCTTAGGGTGCAACTGGAACCCAGACTACAGAAATGTCATAAATATCATGTCTGCAAAATGACACATATATGCAATGCTAATTTTTAAAATGTCATCAAAATAGCATCATATTTGATAACTGTTACATAGAAGATACTTATATGGATAGGGAATTATGTAGCAAAATCAGCGGTTCTAAGGAGAGAGCGTATTTTTCTGTTTAAGTACATTTACATTTATCAGAGTCTCTGGGCAGTCATATGGTTATGACATCATCATGCATAATTAATTTCAGCCTGAACAGATTATCTGTTTTTCATATTATCTAACCAGTGGTAGGGCAAGATTAAATGAATGCACCTTACTTATTTAAATGACTTGTTTTGCCAAGGTTCTCTGATCTTTACATTATACCTTCATAAATTTTAAAAGGTGGCAATTTTTTTGTTAGTGGGTTATGTGTAGGTCTATAAATAGAGAAGGAATTCTGGTTTTGGTTAAGCAGTGTTCAACAGTTTCATTATTGTTGAGAAAACATAACTATTCAGAAGGGATTCATTTCACATACTTTATAATAAATCAATACTAATTTTAGTTGGAGGTCAAGACTCATTGACTCAAAAAAAATCAGTACAGGGATTCATAGTATGTCATACATAGTATTTTCTAAGATTTTTGAAAATACAGAATATTTTTAGTAGTTGGATTCTATCCACTGAGTTTTTTTTTTTTTCTACAAATATATGGTTAGAAATTGCTCAACAAATTTCGTGATTAAAAGGAGGTAATTTTCCATCCTGAGACTAAATTTTATTTAAAAAGTTAATGCTAATGTTAGTATAAGGGTAAAATAAGAGGACGGTATTAAAAAGTAGATCCAGTTCTATGTGATTAAGAAATTAACTTGGTAAAAATATAATTTATTATCGAACAATGAGATACTTGATCATTTGGCTATCGTATGCCTATAAAATGGTGATGTTTAGGTTATACTAAAAGTTTTATATTTTAAGCCTTTTATTCATAGAGCTGACACTTCATGAAAACAAGTTTAATGAGGTTTAAACCCCACAAAGTTTAAAATAAATATTCAGATCTTGATATACCTTCCTTACAAGTTGCTAGCCATCTTGCTGGCTGTTTTCAATATTTCTATTACTTTTTTTACTGTTTTCTTTTTGTTCTCTTTTAAAGCTAGATTAATATTCCACTTTATCTCCATTATAGATTTTTATTTGGACCTCTTTGAAAAATTAGTTTCCTAGAGTTTAAAATATGTATCTTTAATCACCTGGGATCTTCAATAGAAATAAAACTGTATTACTTCCAAAAATTAAAATTCAATGAAAATGTGAAACATATATACAAAGCATTTCCTTAGACTAGAAAAACTCAATGTGTTAACTGGGACAATGTCCATGCACTGACTTAATGTACCATGTATCCACTTTCCTAGCTTATAATTATATGAAATTGAGATTAATGCAAACCTGGCCCAAATGAAGTGGTCTCATATTCTTTTTCTGTCTGCTCTGCATGTCACCCTGATTTTTTAATATAAGGCTGGGCTTGAAAGAGGTCAATTTATCTGTCAACAGTATTGACATGACCCTTGTTCACCTAGACATCGACTTCTTTACCTGGGTGCCTCCTGGTGATAAACTTGGATAAACACAAAAAGACTTTCATTCCTTTGCCTGTTGTTTTACCTGATCATGTTTTTTTTTGTTCCAATATTTATACTAGTGAGGTATACTTGGCTCCAAATTTGCTTTTTCACTTTACTCCAACCCCTCAGAGACATTAGAGTCCCATGAAATTTCAGCTCTATACCCCTAACATGTAGGCAAATTTTATATCCCTCGAGCTCGGGTTTGAACATAGAATATGAGTCGCTATGTTCAATGAGTGGTAGATATGTGATAGAAGCAGAGAGTTGAAACATACCTCTTCTGCTTCTCCCATCATCACAAAAACAGCGTGCTATTGTGGCCCATTAGCTAAAGAAAGACAAGAGACTTTGACGAGCAGGCTGGTACCTGGTCTGCAATTTACAGCCAAGGTTACCCTGAACCAACCTACACCAACCAACTCCACATGACCTACAGGCACATAAGAGTAAACTGTTGTGTTCACCGCTGACTTTTGCGATGATTTAATGTAGTATCACTGTGGCAGTGGCTAACTAATATAGCAACTGATGCCTATAAATAGAGTGCTGCCCTAGCCAAAACCTAAAATAGTTGAATTAGTTTTGGGACTAGATGGTGGGGGATAATAAATTACTGTAGGAGGTTAGAAAATGTGGCTCATGTTGTACAGTAGTTAAATAATTGGATAATTCAGTTGTGGTCATCTAGAAATAATTTCATGTATTCGACTTTTAGAACTATGAAAAATTTTAAGGAAAATGTTGAACGCATAGCCTTATTATTACTAGATGCATTTGACAAGGTATCAGAAGAAAGAAATAAGCTCAGAAATAAGTGTAGATTGTAACCAATATACAGAAAGACTATGATTAGCCAAGAAATTTTAGGAATGGAAATTGATCATTTTTCCCACCAAATAAGAATGTGTCCACTTAAATACAAGCTTAGGCAACAGATCAACTGTAGGGTGCCAGAAAAACAGTTTTAATGTGAAGATCAAATAAAAGACATGGCTGTCATGCCTTTTTGATAAGACCTCAGGAAGAATTAAGATAATACTCAGATGATCATTTCAATTTAATATTCACACACTTAGCTTATGGATATGGTCTTACAGAAGCCTGAAGTGCTCAAATTATTTCAAATGTTTAAAGAGATGCATATCTAGTAAATAATCTACTTTTAGTAAATTGTGTTTGATTAATATCAAATATATGGAGAACCAACAACATTTCTGAGGGCACCATATAGGCCAATGTGCTATCAGATTGGACAAAAGGAAATTAAATTTGTTTAACAATTAAAAAAAGACCTCTGGGCCTCCAGTGTTTTATGTCCAGTATGACAATAAATCAGCTGTAATACAAAAAAGAGGACTGACACAAATATGTCAGTATTTGTTTATTCTCTTTGATGGGTAGAGAGACATTTTCTGTGTTATTCTCTACTTTCTATATGTTTGATCTATTTTACAGCTTAAATTATAAATTCAAATAAGAGTAAGAAATTGCTGTGGTAAGATAAAACTTTAAATCATCAGAAGACCATTTATGTATATCAACACTGAATATGTAAGGAGGTGGTGCTTTAATGTGAAGGATCTATGTGGCAAAATGAATTTTATTCACGAGAAGGATTTTTGCATATTTTATTTCCAAATTATCTAGCATCTAGGAAAAATATTACCAGAAGACTGGGATAAAGTACTACCAGAAGACTGGGATAAAGTACTACCTCCATAATTTATCATGAATAGGGCTTGGAGAAATTTCAATTCACTTCTATGAGTTTACCTCAGGTTTGTACCAGGCAAGCAAGGAAATAAATTATAGTTTTGAACATCCTTCCAAGTCTCTAAGTGGATGAAACAATTAAGAAACTATCTACCCTATACTATTATGTGTCTCTTCCATAGTAATACAATATATAGCTAAAAGCAAATGACAATTTTATTCAATTTACACTGGCTTTATGTCTCATCAGATTTGCTTAGCCTTCCAACTAAACAAGATCATCCATAAGAATACATGCTAAAATAAATAGAATCTGGAGACAGGCAAATTTGGGCTAAACTCTCACTTGGGCATTTATAAACTGTTTTCTTATATGAGTTTTTTTTTCTTTAATGTACTGTATGGAAATAATATCATACTTCTTAAGATCATAGCAAGAATTTGACATAATACTATATACTTATATATATATAGTATTATCATAAATTTTCATTTTCTAATCATCTTCAAACAGGGTGATGCTGTACAGTGATATATTTATCATTATTATATTTTCACCAAGTTTGTTAATCTTTGCAGATTATCTATATCATACAGCTCAAAGACTAATCAAAATTTCAGTGATTTTAATTCACTTATTCAAATGTTCCTTTTAGGCCTCTATAGTGTTTGAACTTAGCAGGATTGGTTAGACACCTACAAGATATTTAATACTATATTCAAAATAAATATGTACAAAAAGCCCCATACAACACTGAGAGAACCTGCCTTAGTCTTGAACCTTTTAAAAATTAAGTCAGTCAGTCATCACCTAATCTCGGTATGTGTCAGTAACAAAATTAGCCTCATAATTAGGAAAATGTGCCATTAAAATTAAAATGATTACATTAAAATATTGTTGCACTAACATTCAAAGTCTTTTCAACTTACTTGAATGTTAGTATGATTATATAACTGGATCCTAAGGGATCTGGCTTAACTTAGTGTGTGGGAAACCCCTCAGTTGTTCTAATACCCTAGTGTACCATTTAATTAACAGTAGGAAGTCTTAATATAAAAGAATAATTAGGATCTTGTGGAAGCTGTTTTCATTATAAAGAACAATTTTAAAAATCCAAGTTCTGGTGAGGCCCAGTCAAATTTAATTATGATTTGACATACTGTTAATGAGAGTGTCATAAAATACAAGAGTTGGCTTTTATAATAAGTGAGCTATAATTATTTTTTCTAAAATTTTAATAAGCCTATAGGATATCTGTGCTGCCTAATTATTGAACTTTATTTATTTATTTATTTAAACTAAGAGAAGATGATTTATATAAAGGTGGTGAAAAGGGGGAAAAGAGAGATGACAGATAGCTACTGGACAAGCAGGGAGCATAGTCCCTTTTGGGTTTTTCCCTATGTCAGCCCTTGGAATATGATTGGCCCTTGAGCTTGTCTGTCACCTCTGCCTCGATTTCTCTTAGCCCTATGACCTTTGTCTTTTGGCAGAGGGTAAGGTTATGGGTAGGTGCATAGAGTGTGACCCATCCTGGCAGATGACACATTTGACAGAAAATGAATTAAGAGCTAAGAGGCTCAGATCATGTCCCCAGAAAGAATGCCTGAGGAGACTTGACTGAC
Source organism: Hystrix cristata (assembly GCA_004026905.1). Lineage (NCBI taxonomy): Eukaryota > Metazoa > Chordata > Mammalia > Rodentia > Hystricidae > Hystrix > Hystrix cristata. Next base: position 10,298 of record PVJO010011339.1, on the reverse strand, counting down.
CTTGGCCTATTAGGAGGTAAATTATTATGTTTGACAAGGGTCTCACCTTAACTTGGTTTTAAACATCCAACAGCAAGAGGACATAGCTAGAGATATGAATAATAATGATATAAACCAGACATACGGGGAGAAAATATCCAATCACTGACCCCTGCTAATTACTGAACTTTAAAAATTTTACTTGCAACTTCCTTTTCCTTGATCTGTGGATATTAATGAGAAAAGATAATAAGGTAAGGCTGTTTATATAATGTTAAGGCAACTGAATAGTAAAATCAATTTCCAATTATTGAATGAATATCATGGTTCGGCTCTGTTATGGTTTGTGTCTAGATGTCCTCCTAAAGCCTCATGTGCTCATAGGTTGGGCTTTTCAGAGCTGGCTGGATCTAGAGTATGTGACACTGAGATTAAGAGTGTGTGGTACTAAATTAGTCCACTAATTGGTTTAGCATTGTTGTAGGTGTGGATAACGGAAAGGCCCACCCTGGGTGTGGGTGGCACCACCCAAAAGATTTGTAGCCTAGATGGGTTGAAAGGGAAAGAGAAGCTTGACTTGCTACTGCTGCTGCTGCTTGCTGCTTGCTTCTGATGCCACCTCCTGGCGGCCACACCCTGGTCTGTTTCTCCTCTGCCATACCACCCTGCCTTGGAGCCCACCATCTATGGATTGAAACCTCTATAAAATATGAGCTGAGATAAACCTTTCCTATTTCAATTTGTTGTTGCTGGGTATTTTGTTTCAACAATGAGAAAAGTAACTAAGACAGGCTCTTTGTATATTTTATCTTTAATATTTGCATTACTAAGGCAAAGATAACCTTTTTATACACAAAATGATGACTTAGATGTTTATTTTCTGTAACAAGTAAAAAAGAAACTGGGGCACAATTGGAAGCTCATTCTGTACAACTGTTTTTATTTAAATTTCATACTGTTTCTACGATCTCATTTAGCCACAACAATGATGTGGCACATTAGAAACAAATGGTAAAAATTTCCAGAGTATGTAATTTTTTTTTAAATATAGAAAGATGGGTTTAAAATATTACCCATGACTTTCAGGGCAAGTACTAGTTTGTTCATACATTAATGCAACATCTTGATTGGTAGCTAAATATAAATGAAACTGTTAGGCTGACCCATTCCCTGCTCTGGAGCTAGTCGCGATTTCTGGGAAAAGCGGCCCCCCAGGCCGCTTCCAAGAAAGCAGCCCTCCTGGCCGTTACAAAGTTCCAAGAAAGTGGCCCTCCAGTCCTCTACCAAGAAAGTGGTCCTTTGGGCCATTATGAAGTTCGAGGAAGGGAGCCCCTCAACCCACACACGCCAAAACCCTGCTCATATAAAAAGCCAGCATGCGTGAAGAGCAGGCCGTATGCAAGGAAAAAGCTGTATATAAGGCCCTCTGATCCGAATGTCAAAAGGCCATCTCTCTACCAGCAAGGATGGCCTGTCAGAATCTCCCCTGACAATAAAGCTTCAGGCCTGGCCAGCTGCTGCCAGCCCGGGTGATTTGTCTGAGCGCCGAACCCTGACAGAAACATTCTAAAAAGAGTTGCATATTTAGGGACAAATCAGACCTAAGGAAATGTTGAGGCAAGGGCATATACAACTCAAATTACAAGATACTTAATTGAATTATATTCCTCACAACAAACAGATGTCAGCATTCCTGGTAAGGAAGAGTTACTCTCTTCTCAGGGTATTCTTCCACCAATTCCTCAGAACAGTACACATCAAGATACACGGTCTATAGCTCAGTGGTTAGGGTGCTTGCCTTGCAAGCACAAGGCCCTGAGTTCGATCCCCAGCACCAAAAAAGAAAACAACAACCACAACAAAAAAACATGGGCTACTTCCTTTTCATGTATTGCTAAACTTCCGTCAGCTTCCACTCTCTGTAATCACTCAGAGCTGAAAGAGTTAAGCTCTCTTTTTACCCACCATCTCTGCCTACCCAGAATATCCCTTTGTAAAATGATTCATTCTGGTGTCAGTGTATTAAACGAAAATATAAAAAGTTAGAAAATCCATTCTCTTTGAAAGTTTCCTCAAATCAGTTGGCCTACAGCAAAACGTTATTTTGAATGACCAATTCTTTCTTATTCTTTGCCTTCCTTCTGTGATTTTCCAAATCTATTTCCATTTCCTAAGCTCCCGCAAAGGTATATGGATGCCTTGGGCTAAGAAAGTTGTATGTATGAATGTCCAAAATGGTAAGGTACATAAATGTCATTTTTGAAAACAGTATCTTTGTTACAATTGAGATAGCTACCCATGGATTCCATTATATCAACCAAAAGATTCTTATTGTATAATCTCTTGTTTTTAACACCATGTTATCTGCTTTTCTACCCTCTACCTATATAATCTTCACCTTTTCTTCAAGTCTCATATGCAACACAGTATAAGGATCACCATAAGTCACAAGTTTGCCATCCAAAACAGCAGTGCCCTGGCTTTCTGCACTCCATCTATACTCCTGACCTCCTCTGTACCTCACATTAGGTGGTTAAACTTTTTGGTTATTCATCTCTTAGGATTTACAGTGAAATGGCATGCTTTAATTCCGCTTTAATTTGTCCCTGAGAGAAGTGGGGAATGAGATGGGCTAATCAGAAACAAAAGCCCACTTCATTTTTTCTCTCCTTCTAAACTCAAGCACAGCAAGTTCGAGGCCAGTCTAGACTTATGACCCCATTTATGAGTTTTTATTGTAACCTAAACATCTGCAGATTGCAAGAAAAATGTTACACTCTCCTGTCTCCTCTTTACCCTCTGACCTTCCCTTCCCTGCCAGCACCCAGACACTGACCCTTGCCCTCTTCACTCCTCTACATACCAAAGAATCCTCACACAAGAATCCCACCAAGCCCTTTGCTTACACAATTCCCTTTTTTACCTCACCTAGGTGCCTAGCATCATAAAATCCACTTTGAGTCTGTAACTTCACATGCTCCTAAAATTCAGACAGCAAGATGCAAATAAGATAAGCTAAAATGACGACCAACACCTGGTACAAAAACTTGCCTGTTACAATGATCAGAAGGATTCCATTTGTAAAATGTAATCACCTTTGTCCACTGTATAAAGGCTCTGGTCAAACTGCAGAAAGTCGTCCTAGAGAGGATTATCGCGTGAGCAAACTCTCGATTGCTGGCTAAATAAACGGACTCAATTTGGCTGTGGTATCTCTCTTTCTCATGCTCAGGTTAAGTGACCACCTGGCATCCCTCCAGGTTTTAGCCTGGATGTTTTTTTCTGCATCCCTCGTTTGCCATCTGCCAAATTTAAGGCAGAGAAAGATGGCATCTTTCACCAAATTCATCTTAAGAATTCTTATTGCTAGTATTCCATGAAACATAATCCTAGATCTTGATATTGTGACATCAAAATATTGAGGACAAGTGTCCCTTGCTCCTCATAATTCTTGTGAATTTTCTGGGAGAAGCATCTGGTGTGCTTGATAGGCATTTATAGACATACACACTTGTTAGTTGAGAGAATGAGACAGGTGTGGGCCTGAAGTCCTGAGCGCATTCGTGGGTAACAGCCTTGATTTGCCACTATAGATAATACCATACCCCTCCTTCATGAAAAGTGACAATGTAAATGGCACGCTTCTTTAGAGGATGCAGTCTGAAGGGGGAATTGATGCTTGTCGCCAGGCTGGATTCGCCGAGCTACTAAAATACCACAGTCTCTACGGAAAATGCTAATTCTGCTTTAGCATGTGAGTTGCTTTCCTATTTTGATTACACATAGAGTTACAATTCAGTCAATGGTTCTCAAACCATTTTGCTCATCAGAATCTCACTAAAAATGTCAGAAACAGGTTTATGTGTTCAGAAATTACGATTCCATGTCTAGATGGAATCGTAACACATACATTAATACACACATTAAAATTTTAGCTGGCCCTGAAAGTGATTCTGTTGGTCTTAGAATAACAATCTGAGAAACACAGTATATAAAACTGTTTGACTACAATGCTAAATGTACAAATATTTAAATGATGGAGGAGTGCAAGGATTACGTTCTAAAGTGGTTCTCCATGCAAACAGAAAAAATTCTTTAAAAACTGAAATTATTTGATGTACAAGGAAAAATAGGAACTAGAGGTCTGTTCAGGCCTATCCCAGCTATACGGCTCCATATGTGTGATCTTCATTTTGTGAGCACTTCAGACTATGCCCACCCAACTTTTTACGCTGAAGACCTGATCCACAATGGGACTGTATTTGTAGGAAAGTAGAGTAGAGTTAAATGATGCCATAGGGTGAGGTCTTAATAAAAATCTCTTTTCTCTGCACAAGCACAGGTTGTTGGTAGTTGCCTTACAATCTAAAAAGACAGCCTTCACCAGAAACATTAGCACCCCGACCTTAAACTTCTAGCATCCAGATCTGTGAAAAAATAAATATACATATTTAAACCACCCAATCTATCATATTTTGTTATGGCAGCCTGATTTAGAAAACTAAGACAGTGAGGAAGATAATTTTGTTTTCATTGCATCTTAATAAAGTTTAATGGGTTATGGTAGACAAATATATAAATTCTTAATATATGGTCACTAATAATGTGTTAAAAGAAAAATATAAGTGCATAAAGTATAAAATTTTAAAACTACTAGACATTTGATTTCCATAACATATCATCACTTAAAATTCATTCAGCTAAAAAAAAGTTTATGAGAGGTATAAACTTCTCATAAGAACTAGAACATTTGAAATATCTCTGTGGTCTCACTTCGACAATATAGAAACAAAATCTTTTTTGTATATAATTTTAGAAATCAACAAATGCTTTCTGAGGGTTTTTATTCAAGAAAATCATATCTGACTCTTGGTAAAAACACTAGATTTTGTGTAATTTTAATATGGCTTATTCCTATTCTGTCTCAGTAGCTTTACAGGAGACCATCACAAATATGGTAGATGTTAAAATTAGCAATTTATCAATGACTGCAGCAAGATGAGTTTGGAGCTCCCCAAAAGGCACATTCTTGAGAATTTTCATTCTTATCTAGAAGGTCCATTGAAAACCCCATTTATAAGACTTGTCTTTATTTGATCTGACTCTGTGTTATCATAGTATGAAGAAGCCTATGCCCAACGCATTTGTCAAACAGAATGAGAAACAACTGTTTAACATCATACCTCCATGAGATGCTGATACTGCTTGTATCAAACAGATGGATGACTAAATATTTAAGAATATTACATATGAGGAAGAATACGGGGATTGAGATATCCATAGGAGGTTTAAAAGCTTTGACATTCTTGAATTTTTATAATCTCTCTCTCCCCCATCTCCCTCAACTCTTAAGAATTGTATACATTCTCAGGAAAAACACAAAGTTCTAGCTTCCTATGGCCTGAATTAAAAAAAAAAAAGATATATATAAAAGACAGCAGACATTGGGTTTCATAGCCATCATCTTCTTACTCTTACAGTGACAACTCTGCACGAAAGACACCTTTTCTTCTTTTCACCTCTACTTCTTTTTCTTTTTTACTTCTACTTCTTCTTTTAACTTCAATCAACTTTAAACTTTTACATTCCATGCCCCCCCAAAAGAAAGGTCTAATCTCTTGCCTCAAGTTTCTCTAAACCTTGAGGCTTTGTACAAAAAGAAAATGACAATTCAATAGAGTTTTAGACTTATAGAACACAGAAACAATGTTCCCAAAGCACAGCTAAAAATTTAGGAAATTATCAGGTATAGGTATTTAAAGAAATCTCTCCTCAGACATTAGCTGACCACTAAGCTAACCAAGCTGACTTCAATATCCAAATGTTACGTTTGGAGGACCCCTGTCCCTACACAAACACAGTGAAGAACATAAATTTTTCAGAATTAGTTCATAAAAATCGTGAAATAAATAAAAAGAAAAGTAGTAACTGCCCATAAAAATCTTAGATAATGGAATTACAAAACAAGAACTTTAATCGGTTTTTATAGATGTTTGCAAAACTAAGGGATACCATGTGTAAAGAATTAAAAGAGTGTATGAGAATAATAAATCATCAACGAAGGAACATGGGTAAAGAAATAGAAATTAATTTAAAAATAGAAAAAACCTGGAGGTGAAAATGCAATAACCAAAATGGAAAATATCCTGTAGAGATTTGACAGATGATCTGAGTTAACGAAAGAAAGTTTTAAAGAACTTGAAATTTGGTCAAGTGTGAGTCTAAGGAACACAAGGAAAAATAAACAAAAATCAAACTTCTGTGGGACATTAAATCAGTCATGAATAATGAAATTCCAAGAAGATCAGGCAAACGGATAGAGAGAATTTTGAAAGAAACAATAATCAATGAATGTGACCATTGTATGTAGAATGTACCAATACATGTTCTTGGTTTAAAATAAAATTAAAAAAAAAAAAAAAGAATTTGTCCAAATTGCTAAAATATTTAACCTATATCAGTGAGACCCAGATAACAAAACTCAATGACATTTACATCTTGACAACCAATAGTGAATGTTGAAAGCCAAAAAAAAAAAAAAAAAAAGAAAAAGAAAAAGAAAAAGAGAAATGATTTTTCCTGTATAAGGAATTCTCAGTATTATTAACAGCTGACTCCTCATCAACAGACATCAAAGATAAAAGACAGTGGTAGGAAAAGGTTGAAATGAAAAAATGGCCAAACATATTTAATCCAGGAAAATTATCATTTAAAAATGAAGGAAAAATTTAGCCACATAAAGAAACCCTGGATATACGTTGAAATGAAACTTATGTATAAATTATATTAAGCTGATATTAATCCAAAGAAGGTTTTTTTTAAAGTTAATAATTGTAACTCCTAGCATATATCCTAAGAACAAAAACAAATCAAAGTAGTTCATAGACTTAAATATAAGAGTTAAAAATATAAAAGCCTTGGAAGAAAATGTAAGATTAAATATCTGTAATGTAGAATAGGCAAAGTTTCACATATGGCCATGCATTACTTATGACTGGGTCAAAAATCTGAGAACTATGTTCTTCTGTGGTTTTGTCCTTGTGCAACAGTGCCACATCACATCATATAAATTAACCCTAAGTGAGACTGAAAGTACAACCTCTCCAAGAACACATCATGGTTAATACCAAACCCTACATATATTACTTTTGTTCCTACATATATTTATATATATGTTTAACTTTATATTTTTAATAAAGTTTAATAAATAAATTAAGCAAAATAAGGGATTAAAAATGTATTAAAAATAAAATAGAATAATTTTAACAATATATTTTAATAAAGATTATTTAAAACTTACAATTAGTTTCTGGAATTTTCCACTTAAAATTTTTAGACTGCGACTGTCCTTGAGTAACTAAATGTGCAGATAAGAGGAGACTACTCTACATGTTCCCAAAAGTGAGATGAACATTGGATACCAGTTACAGACATTCAAAAAGAGAGAAGTCACTAATCTCAAGGAATTTTGAATTCTAGCTAAGAAAACTACATTCATTTCACTCTCTGGGAATATGTCTCTGTCAAACTTGACTCCCTTGTATGGGGTCAACAAGCCACTGTGGACTCACTCTCCCTGTTTTCTGAAAGGACAGCACATGTTTAGAAGCTGATCGGTGTTATTCCATTGCTTTCTGTCTGTAGAACTTTGTAAGTTTGACAGCCATCTTTCATTTTGTCCTCTCTGCCCTCTCAATCTAAGCTGGCAGTATTTCTGCTGATACACAGTAGTCAAGACATTTGTGGGTCTTTCATGCATGTGTGCATATTCACTCTTTTAGGAAAAAAAGCCTCCTCTCTACACAGCTGCTGGATAATGTCATCTGTTTTCCTTTTACCTTAGATATCTGTGGAAAGTATCTATGAGTCAAATACTTAATCTCTTTAAATGACCCTCTGTGCAACTAAATATTGTAACTATGGTCTTATATTCCTTAAAAAGCATTAGCAATATGTTTTCTAGCCAAACCTTTTTGTTTCTTGCTGGAGAAACCTTTCCCAGCAATGAATTTGTGAAGCTTAGTGTCGTTTGAAACCTGCGTAGGTAAGAACTTCCCAACTTCATCACGTTCTGTATAGCTTATTAGTTTCTCAATTTATTTCATCCCCCTTATATTTTACTACAAGTAGTAAAAAGAAATCAGGTTGCACCTTCAATTCTTCAGAAATGTCCTCTATTAAATAGCCAAGTTCATAGTTTTTAGATTCTGCGTTTCATATCCCTGTAAGGACACAATTTATTCAAGCTTATACAAGTCTAAAGAAAGCATCCATTTTCCTTCAATTTCCAATAACCTGGTCTTATTCCATTCTGAACTTCAAACAGTGCTTTTGAAAGGAGTTTTATTTTTAACTAACAAATTATATATTATATATATATATATATGCATGTCTGTGTGTATGTGTATTATAATGTGATGTTTTGATACATGTACACATTTTGTAATCCTCAGATTAGGATAATTAGCATCTCTCTCAACTCATATACATATATATATATATATATATAAAATCTCCATATATATTTCCAAATACATACATGTATATTTCCATATATATACAACCTATATATAATTTCATTGTGGTAAGACATTCAAAATCAATCCTCTCATCTAGCTATTTTGCAATATACATTACTAGTTATAGTCATTTAACTGTGTAATAGAATGCCAGAAAGGGATTTGCCTATCTAGCTACTTGAGACCCACTGACCAAAGTCCCACCATTAGCCTGCCCACCCTTAGCCTTTGATAAGCACCATTCTAATATCTATTCATATGAGTTCAACTTAATAGGTTTCTTACAGACTATTTTTGTTTGTCTGGCTGGCTTTTTCACTTCACATAATGTTTTCTACATTCATCCATGTTCTCACAAATGATATAATTTTGTTTTTTTAAATAGCTGAATAATACACATACACATATATCACATTTTTAAATTTTGTTCAAAATCGTGTTTTAAAATTTTTCATCTATTAGTATAGAGTTTCTTTAAAATCATGACTATTGTGAAAAATGCTACAATGAAAATGAGAGTATGAGTTTCTCTTTAGTATACTGATTTCAAATCCTTCGGGTATATACCCAGCAGTCAGATTGCTGACATATATGGTGATGCTATGTTTAGATCTTTGAGATGCTACTACGTTGTTTTCTACAATAGTTGTTAAGTTACAACACTACCAACAGTATTCAAGTGTTCCCTTTTCCATATATCCTCACTAGTACTTGTTACTTTTACCTTTTTGAAAATGGACAATTGAACAAGTATAATGTAATACCTCATTTTGGTTTCAATTTCCATTTCTCTCAATCAGAGATGTATTTTTTATGTCTCTGTTGAATATTTATATGTCTTGTTTTGAGAAAGGTCTGTTTAAATCTTAGCCCATTTTTAATAGGGTTATTTCTTTTCTTGTTATCGTGGAGTTTGATTTCCTTAACCATTTTGGATATGCACCTATTATCCAATATTTTCTACTATTTTTAGGTAGTCTCTTCCCTCTGGTGATGGTCTGGTCCATTTGTCTGTTTCTGATTTGCTGCTTTAATGTTAAAGAGCTTACCTAAAAAGATCTCTCACACCTATGGTATGGAGATTTTCCTCTGTGTTCTTCTAGAAGTTTCAGAGTTTGTATTCTTAAAGACTTTGTACATAGTGATAGATAGAGGTCTAATTTCATTCCTCTGCTTGTGGATATATCTTTTTCCCAGCACCATTTATTGAATAGACAGTCATGTTTCCATTCTGAGTTCTTCATATCTTCATCAACAATGAGCTGGTTTTAAATGTGTAGATTTATTTCTGTATTCTCTATTCTGTTACTTTGGTCTATATGTCTGTCTTAGTCCAATACCATGATGTTTTGGTTACTAGAGTGTTGTAGTACGTTTTGAAATAAAGTAGGGCATGATGTCTCCAGCTTCATTGACCTTACTCAAGGTTGCTTTAGCTATTTACTCAAGATGCTTTGTTTTTGCATATGTTTAAATAGATTAAACATATTTTTAGTTGTTAAAAGAGAACAGTAATCTTAAATGTCTGGAAACATACTTCTTATAAATTGTGAGAAAATGTAAGGTGGAACCAACATCTTTTTGTGGGAATCTACACAGACTGGCTTGGATTTTAATGGCCCATGAAGGTAAAAGATATGAGATAAAGCTTGTGTAGTGAAGCGATCAAGACCTAGAAGAAAACATCAGTATAAATCTGGGACTCCTGAAGGATGTGTCCTCAGCACATAGTCCACTCCACAGGAACAGGCAGGCTTGAAAGTGTATAAATAGCAAATTAAATAGGTTTAAAAGAAATTC
>PVJO010011338.1:0-60204 GCA_004026905.1 Hystrix cristata | reverse complement strand
ATAAATGAAGATGCAATTGTTTTAATAATAGGTTTAGATTATTCTGATAATTCAAAACACTGTTAATGATAAGTTTACAGCAATTGGTGAAGTTACTGACACCAAGAGAAGATTCAGAATGAAAGCGTGGTTGATATGCATGGAAAATGGGGAAAGAATAAGAAAAAGTGATCAAGATACAATAATACTCTCTCCTGTGGTTTTTTTTTTTGGTCAAAGTTCTTTTCTAATTTTTATTATGATTAGAGTGTCACGAAACACGGGAAAAAAGACTTAAAACAAAATTTCAAGTGAACCTTTAGTACTGTGATAGAAACTTTGTGTAAAATAGAGAGGGAAGAGAATATCATTGCCGGAGGGAGGAATGAGGTAGAGGTGTGCCAATCTGTGTTCTAGACTCCATTTTGCACCTGTCCTATCCCAGTTTCTCTTGAAAATGGAGCTGATGAACTTGATGATTAATAACATCTCTTTGAGCCTTAAATTGTGTGAGTCTATGTGTGACACTTTAAAAAGTTAATGTAGTAGAGTTCTAACAGAAACCATAAATCAGAGATCAGTAGTAATTGTGAATATTGAAATATGTTCATGGGAGAATAAAACCAAGTTAGAAAAATAACTGAACATTCTCTGAAGCTACTTTCATATTCTCTAATAGTCTATGTAGTGAGTGATGTTACTGAATAAAAATTAAATGGCAATAACAAACATTTTAAAGAGTCATATTTATTTCCTTTGATAAATGTAATATGTGTTTGGAGGCAAGAAAACAGAATCCCAACTCTGGTTTCTTTCTTCATTTTTTAATTCTAAAACCTGTTGAGATTTCCTTTGCCTTTCTAGGGAAGCGAATATAAAATCACATCTAACTCTCATGTAGCGAGCACCTGCTTTTCACAAGACTCCGTGCACCAGGTCAGCAATTCAGGGAACAGCAGTTATTTGTTAACTCCAGGTGCTAAACGGGTTCAGGTATAAAATGCCTTATTGAAAAACTAGGAATCAATAAAAATAATCTCCGCTTTTCTTTTATATTCCTATCTCTAGGAATATAAAATAAAATCTGGAGCTAAATTCAGAATAAAGTCCATATAAAACAGAATGAAGTCACTAAAAAGTACAAATTGATGTGTAGGATTCTGATTTGTTCAGATAAGTAGAGGCACCATTCATGAACCAGAGAACACCAGGGAAAAATTAGACCTGGGATGAAAGGGGTGAGTTCCGTGAAGAAGTGCATTTCAGGTGCTTCAGAGAAGGTCAAATGGAGATGTTCTGGGGGAATGGGATGTACAGATGTAGTAAAGAGGTCTGGGCTGGAGACAACAATTTGGGAGCCACGGTTATATCCTTCTTGTGAATTAACACAATGGACGTATGGAATGGAGTCTTTGAGAACCAAGTACCAGGAGACATAAACCTCTGTGCATCACCTCCTCCATACCCGCAACAATCCCATGCCTGAATATTATTAACCTCATTTTACAAGTGAAGAAACTGAGGCCCAGAGTCAAGCAGCCATGTGATTTACCATGGTAAAACATTTATTTTTATTCAGTGCTCTACTTTTTCTTAGGTCAAAATGATTATATGTGGCTCTTCCCTTGTCAGCCTCCATCCTAATCAGAATTGGGACTGATACTCAAAGAGCAGTTGCTGGTAGAAATCAGTCAAGAAAGAGATTTTGCCTGTCGTTTCTCAAAGAAGGCCAATGTAATTTCTACTCTGGATGAGTGAGGCAATCAGATAGTGAGGAGAAATCAAATGGAAGAGAAGGAACGCTGCACACCTCCCACCTTGAGCAATCAGCTATGCAGTGAGAAGAGTTTGATATTTGTATTATTATTTCTCATCCTCATTTGAGTCTGACCAGCCCAAGAGTTTAATTTTCTTGCAATCCTTCTTCTATTATTATCTTTCTATTTTCATTAGGTGTCTGTCACTGGACTTCTCTGTGGTCAGAATTCCAATGTCTCATGTAATTTTCAATGCCAGCTTGGACTTCAGCATCGCCCCACTGCTGTGGGTTTTTTTCCCTTATTGAACTGTCTAGCTCTTCTTCCTGTCACGTCTGGCTTGATATTGGGAGGACGGAAGGCAGTCAAAGACACACACATGCACACATCTGTTCCTAGACAGAAGGCTCACGGGGTCTGCTGAAAGCAGGATGGGCGGAGCTCTGCAAGTCAGAGAGCTGTACAGCAAACACAAGAACTTGAAGTTGATGCGAACCAACACTTCCAAGCCCCAGAGAGTCCACATGGAGGCAGGGCTTTGCTGCTTCAGTAGCATCAAAATTCTCACCAGCAAATAACCAGTAATAGCACATATTTTCTTTCAGTATTGTTCTTGTTAGGATGGTGAATACTCAACTAAAAAAGAGAACAAAAGAAAGGTAGGCTACTGATTCACTAGTGGTATTTGAAAAGCATTCTAGAAACCCTACTAATAAGGGGGAGAGGCAGCATGAGAGTTTATGGGATGGAGGGTTTCTGCTTTTGTTTTTCACTTGCCAGGGAGCACATTTCTTGTAGGTTAGTAACTTGCCGAAGAGACTTCAGTCCTGGTGAGTCACTGACATCAGTGCACATTTGTTGCGCCCCCGGCTTTATAGTAGGCCTGGCCAGAAGCTGGTCTAAGTTAGAGGACCTGGAGCTTACACAGCGAGAATGGAGGTGTGTGTGTCGGGGGACTCCTTAAAACAATATTATAAAAATATTGAATGTGAAATCAGATACAGTGGTCTCTCTTTACCGACGGTGACATGTTCTAAGAACTCCAGTGCATTCCTGGAACTATGGATTGTTTTGAATCCTATATACACTGGTTTGGTTTTTTTCCAAGACATACTTGTATACACACAAATTTTATGCCTTTGCCATTTTAACTGAGCACTTATTACTGGCTATAACTTTCGCAGTTTGAGATGTGACAGCAAAACTAGCACAAATTTCATGTTTCTTCTTCATAATTTCATGGATAGAAGATTCTTTCTTACTGAAGATTTTAGGAACCTCAGCCTATAATTTTTTTTTACATTTCCTTAAATTGAGAACTTTTCCCTTTTCACATAAAGGAATCACTTTACACTTTCTTTTTGACATATCAACAATGCCAGCATTGTTATTCTTGCTTTGGGAGTATCACTAAGTAAAATAAGGGCCACATGAACACAAGCCCTCTGATACCACAACTTGATCTTATAACTAAAGAGGCTGTGAAGTGGCAAAGATAAATAGTAGTGTCCACATCATGGGTATCCTGAACAAAAGGCTGATTCACATCTTGCATAGGACACAATATGACAGCAAGAGGCTTTATTACACTATTCAGAATGGCATGCAACTTAATACTTAAGAGTTGCTTATATATGGAATTTTCCATTGAACATTTTTGGACTATGGTTGGCTGTGGGCAACTAAAACTTTGGAAAGTGAAATAGAAGATAATGGGGCACATCATGCACGGCATTAGAAGGACCTTACGCAAAATAGGGACCCTGAAGTTTCAGTGTCACTGGCTTAAATCCAATTCTGATCCTGGACACAGAATGGTAAGTACTGGTATGCATGGTAATAACAATAACAGCAGCTACTATATCCTGGGGACCTAGCACTAAGCGCTTTACCCATGTTGTCTCATCTCCTCCTCCCAGTCACCTCATGAATCAGATACCAACAGCTACAGGTGAGGAAACTGAGTGTCAGTAACCTGCCAAATGACAAACAGTAGTGGAAATGGATTGCAAATCAGAGACCTCACACTAAAGACCAGGCTTCCAACCACCAAAGTAGAAAGTTCTCAAAAGCTTTTTGGTAGCACTCTGCAACATTATGGGAGGTATCTGAACCAGTCTTGGAAAGTTCCAAAAAAGTTTTTTAAGGAGACAACACTTGAAGCAACATTTCTCCGTGTCAGCTCTATTGGTATCTGGTGCTGAATAATGTCCTGCTATTGAGGCTACCCTGTAAATTTTAAGAAGTTTAGCAGCATCCCTGGCTCCTACCCATATATGCCAATAGCACCATGTCCTCAGTTGGGATAACTAAAACTGTCTGCAGATATTCAATGTATTCCTTATTATCTCTTGGGGGAAGGTGCAAAAATCACCCCAGCAGAAAAACAGAGAAGCAGAGTGAGGAAATATGCGGGGAGGAACACTCCAAAACGATGTCAGGGCAAGAACAAGGGCTGAGTATTGGAAACGGCACGACAAGCATAACGAGGGCCAGACAGTGCTGCTGCTGGAAGCTACAGGCCAAGGCCAGGGACTCACTTGGTGAAGTAGGAAGAGGCCAACATACAGAGGTCATTCTGTGCCAAGCTAAGGAGTTAGGGTTTTATCCTCCCAGAGGGAAGGACAGACATTAAGCTCTCATGATATCTAGACAGAATCAAAGGTGCATTTCTTAATAGTCCCTCTGATTCGTTTATGGGTATTATATTTGATGAAGGTACATCTAGTTCAGTTAATTTTGCCCTTTTCTGTCTTAGACATGGGCAATGTCCTCTACTATATCTATGTATTACCCAGAGAAATGAATGTGCAAATGGTCTGGTGACAGCTCACTTCCCTATATGAAAGACAGAAATCTTAGTGCCACCCTGATGCCATCTTCAGACAAGAGTGCTCGGGAGGCCTTTTTTCTGAACAGCTGCATCACTTTTATAAGCGTGCTGGCCTGCAGCAGATGAGGTAGCTGTAAAAGGTGTAGGAAGCATCACTCTCTCTTTAGCTGTGCTTAAAACAGAGAAGGGAAAGGAAAAAATCAAGAAGAGGTCAAGGAACATCAATCTTCAGATCAAATGATTTAAATAACAAAAAGGCCATTTTGATAGTATCACAGACATTTACACATTGTCTTTCCAACGTCCGTTCTCTTCATTGTCGTTACTAACAATACTGACTTTGTGCAGGTAACTGTATTTTCAGGTAAAATTGTTTATTTCCACAGACTTCTATGCAGCTGAAGAGGCCCAGGAACCAAGGAAAAAAGATGTATATGTCATGCTGGACCTGCAGAAGCTCAACTGGCAACTAAAAGCAGGATGAAGCTCCTCATCTCTGCCTTCACTTTTGTATCTGTTGCCTTTATCACCTTAAAACTTTGGGTCAGATCTCTGTGCAGCCCTCTGGGTGTAGGCATGTTGATCACTTAAAGAGTATCTGTCTAAAAATTAGTAATACAAGGCTTACTAGCCCTAAATTTTCATAGTCTATCTTATTTGTCCTTCAAGTCTGAAGACATCAAGAGTCATTAAATAATTTTCAGGATTGCAGGGACATTCAGTTGTCAGCTTTTACAAGGTCCAGTTTCACGCCCCCTGGAGTGGCACTTGGAAGTACCAAGGTATTGTCCTAAACCTGCAGTCACATCAGGTCCCAGAAAAATCAGAGCATTAAAGATCATCCTCATGATGAGGTCACCCCTAAGTGGGAGCAACTACCCCATGATGGGAACAGAAGCTGCCCCCACTAAGAGCAGTCATTTCACAATGAAAACCAAATTGCCCCACCAGCAACAATAACTTTCCCAGAACCTTGCAGAACCAGTCCTAAGCTAATGACTAACCATACCATGGCTTGAGTGGGATTGTCTACCCTGCCAGCTATGCAAGCCCCAACACCTTGTTGTTGTTCCTGTGTCTTATGAAACACGTGGTTTCTATCAGCAACTTGAACAGACCATGAACCTCTTCCTCTGTTTTGCCCAGCATAACCTTGTTGATTAAAGCTCCTTCCTTGCCTCTGCCACTGCCCATTTTGGGATTGGCGGCCAAGCCTGATCTGCTGGGATCCACAGAGCTGGGATTTTCACCCTAAAACTCGACTAATATATTCAGGTGTTAATAGGTGGGATTTCCAAGAAAGCTTTCAAATATGAACAGCCTCAACTTGTATGACTCTTTGGGCTTTTGAAACTTCTATCACCTCCCTGCCTGGAAAGATCCTGTGGCCTAAAATGAAACAACCATCCTGGTACCATAAGGTAACTACTAGGAATATGAAATCCCCCACACCTGCAACATAAGAGTGGGAAAGAGGGGACAAGAAGAATTGGCCCCCTGACACATCAGTGTTGAGTCATCTCCTTCCTGGTGTCCCAACTGTGTGCGGCCAAGCCACGGTGGTGGGGGTGGAGATGGGGGAGAGGTCACAAACAGCAACTCAAGCAATTCCATGAAGAAAAAGAAATTGACAACAGAAGGGGATACCTAGGAGAATCTTAGTGATACTTCTTGTGTTATAAGAAAAAAAAATAATTCTAACACCCAATGATCAGAACAGTATTACGACTGAAAATATCTATTAGAATTCAGTAGAAGCATGTGAACTGTCAAGAGTTTTTGAGTGCTATAGAGGAAAGTCTATTACCAGTCTGGAATTTATTGGAAAGAAAACATGCTAAAGATTACAAAAAGTTTTTTTTAAACCATTGTCTAGTGTTTATTTGAAAGAGGAGCTAAAATAAACAGAAGCAGAAATTTCAGAAAAAAAAAAAACAACAGCTCCGATTCCAGAGGTATAGCAAAGGATGACCATAGAATATTTACTTTTTCTAACACAAATGATTCCCAAATTCTAAAATGTGCAGAGCATGTTGGGAAGAGATCATACTCATACACACTGGTCTGTTGACATACTGATAGCATTTTCCTTTGTAAGGTATACAGTGTCCTTTCCCCATTTTAAAGTGGGCACTTTCTCCATCCCCTAGGGCTCCTTTGTCACAAAGGGCTATAACTCACCAACAGCCAAGTAGATTTCAATTCCTAATGGAAAACCATGGGTGGCCTACTCTGTCCTCTGGTTTCATTTCCATTACAAAGACTGATATGAAATCTACAAGCAAGGCTGGAACAGCTATAAAAAACCTGGCTGAATAATCTGTCTTCTGGTTGGAATTCACATCAAATACCACCTCTCCAGGAGCAATTCCCACCAGAGAACAGAATGTTCTGGAAAGAATCGAACTCTATGTTTGAACTGAAGGTGCAAGGACTTTTTCATTATAAAATCCAAGCAGTTAGTTTGAATTGTTTGCTTTTGTTCTCCATGGGTAATAAAAGCCTCATTGTTTCTCAATGTTTGTGTAACTAAACTTTATCAGCTGGAGCTAATCTTTAATTCAGAAGTTTGAGCTGTCCATCAAGTAATACCTGGTGAAAAGAAATCAGGAAGGTTATGGACAGGTCCTCCAGAATATGTGAATTGAATGAATTAGTCATACTTGGCAAGAAAGAGTAATGCTAATTTGTGTGTATGCTCACTTGTGTGGGCACACAGAAGGATAGGAGAAATAAAAAGAGGACGGAGTGACGGAGACAAGGAAAATCATAATTGTGAAACTGTACTTTTAATAAAGACTACAGCTTCAAATTCAGTAAAAAAATAAATCCTAAGGTTCTTAAAGACACAAAAAGCCTGGGCCGTCCCATTTTACCTATAAATGAGCCTTTTTCACCAGCGAATAGACCATCCCTTTCACCTATAATATGGGCCTCTTCCTTACAGATGGGCTATAGCTCTATCACCTGTGATGGCTGTCGCCTATGAATAAGCCATCGCCCTTCTCCTGAAGAAAGTCTCCTCCCCTTTCATCTGTAAATTGAATCCTGTTTTTCCATAGATTCACAAGTTCAACATGTTTCTACCCCCAAATTTGCATAAATATATCTAGCTGGATGCCACAAGGGCCTTTCTCCCTCTAGAAGGCCTGCACTCTATCTCTTCGAGTGTGTACTTTTAAAATTCTTCCTAATAAATCTCTTTATGCCTCTTACTAGTATATCTGGAAAATTCATTTTCTGTGATAGAAATCAGTGAACCTGCAACCTGCCCCATGGATAAAGTCACAGGTTCCCATCCCCACTTTGAGGACTTCCGTGGACCCTGTCTAGTGACAAACATTAATCTGTGTATATACTCACAAGTGTGAACACACAGTGGAGGGGGTATGAGAAAGTAAAAATGACTTGCTTAGTATGGATGTGAGGCAGGAGATCAGGACGTGGAAGACTGGCTGGGAAACTGGCAATGACCTGTTAGTTACAAAGTCCCAGGACACATGTGCAGAACAGTTCCTGCACATGGATCTGATCAGAGGGTGCCATCTTCACTTCCTCTTGCAAGAACTCGAGCAGGTTTTTGACAGGAAGGCCTAGACTTGACACCAACCAGAGAGTGGGAGATACAAAAAGAAAGTGGCCATTGAGTTCTGTGCTACTGTGTTCTTTTACAGTAGTTGGCTCTCATGCTGTAGAGTGTACTTTTTTTCCTGCTTTTACTTGGCCCAAATTCACTCTGCAGAGCATGTTTCCTTTCCTACTTTTAATGAATGTAAAAACCTTACTACATTTTGCATTTGTTTTGCCCAATTCTTTGTTCAAGACAAGAGGAACCTAGAAACCACATCTGGAAGGAGACCCCAGAATCCCCAAACCTGGTAACAGATGCTCAAAATATTGTTAGTACAAACAAAAAATTATTATCATTCTATAATAGGTAGCCTAGAAAATACATAAATCGGAAGGTAGCTGTAGGCAGAATGTAACCAAAATATCAGGAGTGTGTGCATAATGGGGATGAGGCATTACCAGTAAATTAGATAGATACATACTAAAAAGGCTAAGACTGTCAAGGAGAATATGCCCTTTAAATGCCTCTAATTTTTCTGTTACTTTGATGAGATATTTGCAATATTTACAGGAAATGTACTTGTGGCATGTTTCATAAAGTATTTACTTTTTAAAATTTCTCTTTAAAAAGAATTCCTGTGACTTTTCTTACAGTGATAAATTTGCCTCCTCCAATACTCCCCTTTTCACTGTCTGCTATGGAAATACTACAATTTCTCGAATACTGCACTGATGACCATTGTTTTATAATACAAAAATTATACTGCTGTTGATTTCATTCTAAGCCAGGTAAGATGTTGATTGCATTCATAGTCTTAGTAAAACTCAGAGAACAAAAATGTCTGAATTTGTAAAGGTTTATGGTGCTCTGTGTATCAATAAACCAGCCAAATGGAAACACAGAATAAGAAATATCTTTTGTAATCAGAAATCCAGATGTAAGTGGGCTGTAGGAATGGTATGATCAAGACTTTGGCTTTCTCTTAGGATTTCTCTTGTCTTTGCTTTTGTTTATGGCAGGTTCGTTCCCAGGTAACTTCCTTTTGTCTACAATAGGGTTACTGGCATCAGCTGGGGCAATTCAAGAGGATGAACTATCCTTCCAACCATACAGGCCTTTTTGAGTGTGTGTGTCAGATTGGTTGGAAGAAATAGCTGTGCTTTGGTTTCTGGACCAATCGCAGAAGAAATAATGGATTAACTTGACTGAACTTGGCAAATCAGAGTATACTCTTGGTTCTGGGGACAGAACTGGATTCTGAGGTATTGCAGGCAGCAGGTTGGGATTGAGCCCTAAATAAAAGAGGATGGAAGAAACAGCTACTAGAGAGGTAATCAATAAAGTCTACTGTACTACAGAAATCTTAGGAAGATCCCAAATGTGACACAGACAACAGACAGAGGTTTAGCTGGTGTGGCTTCTCTAAGTCCCGCGTGTGTGAGCTTTAACAGGTTATTAGAAAGGAAATGAAAATAAGGAAGAATCCTACAATATTTCACCCTACGAGTAGCCATTGGTAGGAGGCAAACTCATATGTGAGGAAGACAACAATTACTTGTATCCTGTAGAACTGGGATGTTTAGATTTCATTAGGGAGCCATAAATTACTGTAACTCAGGTTATATTCATTCTTTGTCTGTAGGTAGGCAGGGAGGTAAATGTCTGAATTCATGAATTTTTGTTTTGGCCTTTGTATGGATCTTGCCATACTTTCGTTGGATTTTTCATTAATTAAATTCTTAATAGCAAAATTACTGGGTCAAAGAACAGTTATTAAGTGTTAAAAATTTGATAATTATTATCAACATATGCTTTAAAATGACATATCAACATACACTACCAGCAAAAGTAGTTGAAAACACAATCTTTACATTTTTGCCAGCATTGGATAATATTCAATCTTAAATTCCTACTAATCTGATAGATAAAATATTTAATAATAACATAAAATTACAATGCTTTGAGTTAGGTTTCTTTAGTTATAATCAAGCTGAACATCTCTGTATTTTTATTCTTTTCATTTGCATTTTTAAAATTATTGCTCGGTTGGTAGTTTATCATATACTGACTGAACATTTACACTAGGATTAGGTGTGATTTACAATGCCCTTTGCAAGACCTAAGGAATTAATATTAAGGTAAATCTCAGTGAAGAATCATTTTCAGGGTAGTAGTAGTTGTGACCTAGTTTGCCAAGTAGTTGTGACCTAGTTTGTAAGTTACCATTTTATTTGATCCAAACATACTAAGGATGTTAAGCATATATTTTAGATTATTTTCTCTAAACATGAGTTATCTCAGCTAGACTTTTTTGTAAATGGAGTGATTAGAAAATTTGTGAAGATTTTTATGTGAAAAGGTTTTTATTCTCTAATGAGGTTTACATCAGTGGTGGTGGGACTATTCATGTTACGAATGATACGTTAGAGTATGAAACATAAGGAATCCCCCCCCTTAAATTTGACAAGAAGCCTTCCACACCTGCCTTTGAGAAGGGCAACATGACTGCTGCTGGATAAGAGAGCAATCAATTTTACTGGATAAACTGGAAAGGATCAACTAGCACACAGGGCTCCTCCATGTCCATCTTTCCTCTCTTTCTGCTCCACTCATCTTGTTTGCCCCCTTGCCCACCAAGATCCAGGCTCACTGCCCACTGGGAACATCCACAGTAGCCAAATCCCTCTAGGAATTTAACTATCCCTCTTCTAGCCCTTTCCCAGTGGTCTCAGCAAGGTTTCTTGTTTTCCTTCAAATTTCTGGGGGAAGGTGGTCCCCAGAGGTAGTCCTGGTTATCTTTTATTACAATGGTGTTTATTTCTTTCCTGGTACTTATCATAGTTACTTGTGTGATTTTTTTTTTTTACAATATGATGTAAAAGCATCAAGTAAGTATTTTCCTTGTTTATTCTACAATTTATCTCATTAGAAAATAAGCTCCATGAGCAGTATGATCTTGATTATTGAGTTTGCATTGAATGTGGAAAATATTTGTTTTGTGCTTGGGTGATGAAACTATTTCCAGGCCTCTGGGGGAATCAAATGATGGAGTTAACCATCCCTGAGGTCCAGTGGAATAGGGTGCAAAATCAAAGCTTCTTTCTATGATGGGATTGAACAGAAAATTTGCAGTAATTCAAACACCCATCCCTCCCCAAAGAAACCCAACCTGCAATTATAATCACCATTGAGACTGTCTGAGGTTGACATATACTTGTTATCCATTTAGCTTGTGTCACAGGAGCACTTTTAACCAGAGCTATAATTATGCTCATGGTGTGAAAAGTTATATCAGTTTATACTGACACTTGATTGCTCAGTTCATCATTACCAATGTCTATAAAAATGAACTCGAAGCTGGAAGCATATTCTGACTCACTCTCCTATTTAATTGCATTTATGGGAAGAGAGAATTGGTCACGTAGATTATCCATGGTTTAGAAGTTGCCATCTAACAATATTTGTTAAAGGAATATTAGTCAATAATTTGCAAGGGAGCGGATTTAATGGAGGATATTCACAAGTTACAACATTCACCCATAAGCCAAATGCAGGAGAGTGCAAAAAGTCTCTCTGCTGACTGGAGACCCTAAAGATCCAGGCATGGGCTGAGGGCCCACGCAAGGTCAGTGCACTAAAAGGCTGAAGAGTCTATATTGGAGCCAGGATACAATGCTAAAAGCACAGATGAAGACCAGAGCTCCCCTGCAGAGAACAGCCGCCATCCTGGACAACAGCAAGGCCCTGTGCTCCTTCTGCAACAAGAGCAGCTGAGTTCCCTTCAGGAGAACCAGCTGCAACAGAGCTTCTCCTGGGAAATCAGCCGCCTCCAATCTTCTGCTCCTGTTTTCCTTTATGTTGTGTCGGCAATAATCCTCAGGTGGATCCTCTACGCCCAGAACTACACCAACTCAGTACAGCTGGGTGTTCCTGCTCAAGTTGCCCATAATCAGTCCACTGCGGTACAGTGCTAGCAAAGAAAGCATTGAGCACGTATATATAAGTGTATGTGTGTGTACACTTACACAAAAGAGATATTTATATTTACCTAAAATATAGTATTTATGCATAATTAATGTATAATGTATTTATATTTGTATAAGATACACATTTTCATACATATTGAGAACAATTGTCTGACCTATTAAATGTAAAACATCCAAAATAGAAACTGCACATATATAATTAGATATCATTTATCAGAAATCACATTGTCACTACATTACAGGACAGACACATGTCTGTGTGTGTGATGTGGCAGGTAGTTGCTGTGCTTAAACTGAAGGGACTTTGGATAACTCACATGAAAAGAAGCCGCATCTGTTAAGGGACAGTTCAAGGTGGAGTCTTGGCCTATTCTCTTCATCTTTCTATTTGGGGGCCTGGTCTGTTCTTAATATCCTCTGCTACTTTCACATTTTAGAAAGGAAACGGTGCTCTCCTCTAAGGCTGAGAAGGTATGCACTACTTAGCAAAGTTCAGGAGGGCTTCTTTCCTGGAAAGCATTCTCCCTGCCTGCTCCTTTGTGGGTTGTGGCACACCTCTTCACGTCCCATGTGTGGAGTGCAGATGAGGGAGGGACGCTTTAGTTTTCTTAATAGCCCTCTTGCTGTTGTGGACCAACACAGAAGATGGAAAAGAAGAGATGCAAATAGCTGTTCTTTAACACTTATCTTCTCAAGCAAGTCTCTGAAGTTCAGACAAAGTCTTCCACCAAGATGGGGCTCAAGATCTTTGTGTACAGCATTAATAACCAGGCACGACCTCCAGGTCATGCCCCAAAGTGTCTCCGTTACAGCGGACTGGATTTATGGCCTCACCTGTGTTGCAGTAGAGAGGAAGACTGTGCAGAATGACAGCAAGCCTCTCTAGTAACCTCTTAGAAATCCTCTGGGTTTGGCTGTTTGGCCCTACACCCTAGAAGCACACAGAAATTTAGGGTATCAAAATAGGAAACAGATGAGAATCTTAAATATCACACTGTACATAAAAGACCATAACTGGCTGCTGCATCTGATCAACTGACTGCACTGACAAGGGCTAGTGCCTGCCATTACTCAGCAGTTATACCCGAGCAGTTGATTATAACTGGGCATAAAGAAACAGATGCCAGCCTTGCCATTGCTTTCCACAGGATTTCATCGCCTGACACTCAGACTCTGAAGAACGGCCTGGGAGTCCGAGAAAAGCTTCTAGGGATGACATGTTCCTACAGTGATCAGGGCAGTGTGGGTGAGAATGACACACTCTCAACCCAGGGCAGGCGTGGGGAGGGGAAGCCCTACGGCACAAGAGGAAACTGTCTGCCACTCTGTGACAAGGACAAGATACTCCCAAATATTCTAAACACCCTTCAAAATTCTCACTTCTTTCAAACCTAACCTGTTCGTTTTCACTGCAGGTCAAAACATGTCCTCATTGGCATAGTCCCAGGTACTTCTCGGAGTTTCATCTAAATTCTGAAGTCACACCCATGACATGGAAACTAAACTAGAAGTTGTCTGGGATTACGAAGAATTGCGGAACACTCCTCCTCCTGACGCTCCACTCTGCAGTTCTTCTGACACGGGACACTTGGGTACACTCTTGATAGGATGTGCTGATTTCCATTCCTATTAATTTGACTCTTAACATAAATACAGGTAGGGATGAAATATGTAAGAACACAAAATGAGAGAAATAAGCCACATCAATTCGCCTCTTTCTCCCATCCTGTGATTCTTCATTTTTCAGGAAAGTCCTTTTGTTTGTTTGCTGAAATATAAATCTGCCAGAGAAGCCTAACCCTGAATTACTGTTGCATTTCTGATGGAAAGCTGCCACATGATTTAAATTCCAACAGCTCTATGAGTTCCCATATTTCTTATTTGTGACTTGCCAGCTCACCAGCAAAGTGCATCATACTATCATTTCAATAAATAGTTTTTGAGCGAAGGCTGTTTTTCTTTGTATCCAAATGCCATCTGTTTATTTTTCTTTGTCTTTACTGACACATCTTGAGATCCAATAAAAGGCTTTGAAAAGTCATTTTATTTCAAAGGCAGCCATCACGTTTCAATAGCCAATAAACCGAATGACCAAAAAGAATAATGTCTTCAAACCACCCAAGAGGACAGAGCGAGTGACAGTTCTGGTTTGTCTGTTTGTTGTAGGGAAAGAATATCCTTGATTGCTCTTGTTCAGTTGCTTAGGTGTGAATAAACATTATTTCTTAGAAAATCAGTTTTCTTATCAGCCAAGTATTTCCCCATAACGGTAGATAATTACATAGTATATTTGGGCAAATGGAGTCCATCTTCATGATGGAGATGGTACTTAGATACGGATTGAGTCCAATTGGAATCACCATCCCGGCTTATGAAGAAATGGATATAATACGACTTTTAATCTTGTATGAAACAAAAAGATTAAACTGTCAATATTACGATGAGCTGCCATGACGAGCTCTGTGATAGGACTGCGCTCTCAGAGCTGCTGCTAATAATATGTACGCAAGGAATAGAGTTTTCCTGATAATGCATGTAATTAGAGGACAGGACGGAATGTTCTGTTCAAATTCATGACATGCCCAACTAATAAAGGAAAAGAGGATAAGGCCCTGACTATTTATTTGCGTGAAAAAGCTTCAATCTAGGATATACTTTGGAGAAATTAGTTTTTAATCTAGGTGACTAGATGAGATTTTGACCCTGAGCTGTTTTTTGAGTTGACCTGTGAGAATTTATGCAGAAATGAGACTGTGATGCTTACAAACCAGACAGGCATTGCTTTTTTTCATTAATTTCTGAGTGTCTCATATAGGCAAAAAAAGCAGAAAATTGGTCCTTTTAAAAGCCCACCTTCCGAGAATTTGCTTTTATGAAACATAATCGGCAAGCACTGATAGGAATTTTGCAGAAATGCATTCTGTTTAAATTTAGATATTCAAGAAGTGAGACACATTGATTCAAGAGGGAAAGTTCTTCACTGACCTGTATAAAACAGAGATCTACAGTAGTTATATGTTGTTATGAATAGATGTGAGTGCCATCTTCCTAACTAGTACCAGCTCTTCAGGATGAATTATGGATATGTGAAAGAAAGCTTTACATCAACTCCAGTATTTATTTTTTCATGATAAAAGTTCTTGTGACATCCACTGAATATGTGCAAGAAATTGCTCTTAAAGGGTTTTTTCCTCTAGTTTTTAACAAACAATATCTAATATCAACATCCTCTAAGTAACAGATCATGTACCAGTAGTAGCCGGTGTTATGATGCAATAGAAAACAGATCGTCAGGTGACAAAAGGTCAACGTCTGCTGTATTAGTTACCTTTTTACAGTCAATGGTTGTAAGAGAGCAGATTTAATTCAGGACATTTATAAGTTACAACATTTACCCATAAGCCAAATACAGAAAGAGTGCTGAATGTCTGTCTGTGCACTAGAGACCCAAAAGATCCAATCAAGGGTGGGGAGCCCACAGCACTGTTCCACGTACGTCCGTGTCTGCAGATGATGGTTAAAGAAATCTTTACTAGAACCAGGATATGATGTTTGCAGCAGAGATGACAACCAGAGCTTCCCCGAAGCAACAGCAGCCATCCTCAATGACAGCAAGGCCCCAAGCTCCTTCTGCGACAAGAACAGTCGAGTTCCTTTCAGGAGAAACAGCCACAACAGAGCTTCTCCTGGAAAGCAGCTTGCCAACTATCTTCTGCTCCCGTTCTCCTTTATGGTGTGTCAGCAACAATCCTCTCAGGTGGATCATCTATGGCCAGAATCACACCAACTCAGTCCAGCTGGGTGCTCTGACTCAAGTTGACCACAATAAGTCCACCACACATGGTGCTGTATGTTTCAGCACCACTTTATGCTCTAATGAGTAGTAACAGCTGCCAAAATCCTTCTGCAGATGTGAGATGCAAGAAAGGCCCGCTCAAGTTAGCAGAAGGCGCCAAGACCTACCCGGCTGCTTAACCCAGAAACAGGATTCACTGTGGCTTCCCCCCTCTTCTTTCCTCCCATTTCCAAGCCATTGGCAACTGTCAATTTTCTCCCTCAATGTACATCACAAAATTGTCACTTCTTTCTAGATCCATCCTGGCTGAGACCATCACCTCTGATTTTCTGGCCTCCTAAACTTTTTTAAAAATTTATATGTGATCTCTCTTTCTTTGGCCTCTTCTGAGCCATGTTCCACGAAGCATAAGAATAATCAGACAATGGCTTCAGCTTGTATTTGGAATACATCCAAACTCCATAACTCCGAGCCTTTGATCTCTCGCGTGGCCTCCGCCCCTCTGTTGTATCTCAGTTCCCACAGAGCCAGCAGCACAACAGCCACAGTCCTTGGCCAGCTCTGGTCTCTCTCTTGCTCCGTGGCCCACTGCTTCCTCTGCTTGAACCACTCTCCAGCCTTCTGCCTTCCTCCTAACCTGGCTGAAAGAGCCTATCTTGTCCACTGCAGTATCTAAAGAAGATCTCACGCTTCTCGGCAGCTTCGTTATGTTTCCTGATACTTACACTTAACACTGTGCAGTTCCTTGATATCTGCAGGTGATTGGTTCCAAGATCCTTACACATACTGAAGTCCAAGGGTGCTTGGATTTTTAAAAATCAAATAAGTTCCTTTTATATAGTATAGTGTAGTATTTGCATGTAACAAACACATGTCCTCTGTATACCTTAAATCATCTTTAGATTACTAACGATACTTATTACAATATAAGTTATATGTAAATAATTGTTGTACTGTATTGTTTAGGGAATCATGATGGAAAAGGTTTGTACATGTTTAGTACAGGGGCAGTTTTTGAAAAATATTTTCAATCTGTTGTTGGTTGACTATGGATGTGGAACTTTCAGATATGGAGGGTTAGGTGTATTGTGTTTACTCGGGTTCCTTTTTCTTTGTCCATCTCCCCTTGACAGTATCAACATTTTGAATGCAGGACAACGTCTGTCTTGGCTGCTGTCATATCTATATATCTACGATTCCTCTATAAATTTTTGTTGAATGAATATATGATCATATTACTATACAGCTTTTATAGACTGAGGTAGCAAAAAATTGTAGAGTTGAAGATCAATTTCAGGGAGGAAAACTACCTGTTTTGGCTTATCTTAGTGTTGTGGAAAAACACAGGTTTTCTTTTTTCTTCACCTTAAAATAAATGTGCAATTAAATCTAATGTTCATAAAGGGCAAGTGAGGGGAAGAGATACTCTCCTATACTGCAATCACAAAGCTTGCTCCAAATGTCTGTACATATTTTTTTAATTTGTCAGTGAGAGAGTCAAGTTTTTCTCTGGAAGTGAGCTAAACCCATTTGGAAGTTTTCCTATCTCTTTTGGGCCACTTAAGTAGCAAGAATAGTAGAGTTGTTAACTCATTCCCAAGTGCTGCACTTATTGCCAAAACAGGTAGCCTGCTTCTGTCTGCTTGTGTGTATTCACTATACAAAACAAGTATAACTGGTTTATAAAAAGTGAAAGTGTTATTGGCGGACATTATTGACATTTCTTGTAAAGCAAGGTAAAACAAAAAGCTGAAATAAACTATTTTGTATCAATATATTAGAAAAATATTTCATGGCCACATCTATGCTCCAAGGGGACAAAATATTTCACAATGACCTTCTATTTTAACTTTAAGTACTATTTTCTTCTTATTATTCATTGCCCATAGAAAATTCAGAAATCAGGTAAAAATGGTTGATGAGCAAACTACTTGTACTTTCCAAACTCATATAGGTATATATTTTATTCCAAAGGTATACATTTTATTGCATATAATTTAAAACTTAAAAACTTAGCAAACATGAAACATATTGAGGAATATAACATAAGCTTCATGTAAATGTTAAATATAAGATTATTGATTTTGAAGAAATTTGTCAAACTCCAATGATTAAATACAGTCTTGCTGGCAACTAGGGATAATTCAATGGCTAATATGTAAATTAGTGTCACATTCTTTCCCAGAAGCTGGGGTCAGGTACTGCTGAATAGAATTTACCCAGTCACATAAATCTGTCTATCCAGTTAAGGTTAAGCATTGGGGCAGGGCATGTCTGACCTTAGCAGGCAGAAGATATCATCCTTCCCCAAATTTTGCTCACCCTACACGGAAGGCATTCTAAACATGAAGATGCGGAGTAGCCTAACTAGTTGAAGGCTTTGATGGGGCCTCTACAGTTGATTCGTGGTGGAAGGTCTGACCAAGCGAACCTGGTTACACAGGCATAATCACAAGCCTGGGCGCCTGGGGTGCACGGATGCATCTGTATAAACCACACTTCTCTAGCACCAGAGCTCCAGGGGCAGGGCTGGGAGCTAGCACAATATAGCAAATTCTGGATTCTAGTGGCTAAAGGGGGAGGGTATCATCAAGTCTATGTTTCTACAGTAAGAAAAACATTTGTGGCTTGTCTCTCTGAAGGAATAGGGAGTGAAAGTCAGCCTGTGTCTGCAGCTCAGAAAGAATGTAAATAGAGCAGAGGCAAAGATATGACCACAAAGATATGATGCAGAGTTTCCACAACTACAGAACCACACAACAAGGAGAAGCCTTCTGCAGAGGAATCACAAGGCACAATTCCTTATGTGTTGGGGTGAAACCCCCTCATGAACTTCGCATCTGCATTTGATGGTAGGGTTCTTCTGGGGAAGCAGCAAGATCCATGTTCTGTGGAGTTCACTCCACTACCACATACATGGTAGCATGCATAACAAATACTTCAAGGAGAAGATTAGAACATGTGGCCAGAGGTATCTCAGCAGCTGGTGAGCAGAAAAGCAACACACTAGAGTCCCACTGTAAGCACAGATACACACATATATGCATACAAACATGTGCACACAGTCCCAAGAGGACATACAAATACATATTCCTCATTTTAATCTATTCGAGTTGCTAAAACAGTATATAGCAGACTGGTGCTTACAAACAATAGAGATTTATGTCTAACAGTTCTGACGGCTAGAAGCCCTCAGTGTCTGGTGAGGGCTTGCTTCCTAGAATATCCTCTTGCTGTAACTTTATATTGCAGAAGAGGCGAGGGATCTTTCCGGGGTCTCTTTACTAAGGACATTAATGCCATTCATGATCATAATCCCAAAGATCCCATCTCCTATCATCACCTTCAGATTTAAGACTCAACGTAAGAATTTGAAGGGTAAGAGATGAACTTTCAGACCACACAACTCACAGACTTATACATACCCACAGAGGTGTACAAACATGCAGATATGCATGTGCATACACCTGCACAAAACACACACATGCATGTAGATGCACACTTGCATGCCACACGTTCAAATACATGGCTACATATATACATACATACCTGGATTATACATTTAAGCACACATGCAGCAATGCTCACTCATGCTTATATTACTCTTCACCAAACTAGGTCCAGTTCTCGCTATTGGAATGAGGGTTCAGTCATTTTCATTCAGTCATTTTGTTACCTTTACAATATTCTACATTTAAGAATCTATGTGGGAATTGGTTTAGACAGGTGGTGACAAAATAGATGGCTCACAAGTTGGTTTCAATCTACAGACTGGTTGTATCTGGCCCATAAAGTATTGAAGATACATTAAAATGGTTGCCAACATTCATAAATGAGGAGTTTTATATAAAAAGCGACTACGGCTTCTTTTGAACAAGTGAGAGATCTGGCAGCTCTAACCAACGGTCCTGAAAGGACAAGTGGCCAGAGCTGAGGACACTGTCCAGTTAGGCTCTCAAGACTCCCACTGTATCACCCACACCTTTAGGGTATTATTTCTTAAATGTCTGTGCATATGGGCATCACCTGGGGTGTCTCTTCCAAATGTACATCTTAAATTAGCAGTTGCAAGATGACGCCTGAAAATCTGCATTTCTAGAGGACCCCAGACAATTCTGCTCAGAGGACTATACTTTAAGGATCTAGTCACCCACACCTCCACCAAGAACTGCCAGATTTAGCCAGGTAAAAAATACTACATCAGCAATGGCGTACATTTTAGAGCCTTCAATGATACAAACAGCTCGCTGGGGCAAGCATACTATAGGTTCACCACCACTGCACTAGATGCTCAGTTATAAGTGAATTTCACAAATACAGAAATGCGGTATTTGGATATACTTATACCCTCTGAAAAATTGTTTCTGTGAAATTTAAATGCAACTGGACATTTGGTAGTTACTCTAAAAATCCTGTCTTCGTACCAGATTTGTCCTCAAATCCCAGTTTACTTCCCCGACCCCTTAGGAATTTGAACTGATCAGATTCTGAGACAGGGATTCTGGGGTATGTGATTGATGGGATTCTCAGTAAAGAGATAAAGTGATCCAGGGAGAGAGACAGACTAGGGCAGCGCAGTGAGAAAGTGAGGACAGAATCACAGCTGGAACCCAGCTTTAGCCTGATCCTAGAAGCACAGACACAGGCCCACAGCAAAGTGCTGGGGTTGCCCCTCAGTTCCCTGGGGAAAGGATTTGCTGTCGGCAGCTCCCCGGGCTGGGAATCACCTTCCAAGTGGGAGCACCCTTCTTCACTGAGAGTTCCCTGGCGAGAGTAAATGTCAGCTACTTGCAGCAACACTCACAGCAGCTAGGAGATGAGCAAACTTCTATAGTAAGGGAGAGCTTGACAATATAAACATTCACAACAGAGATCCTGGTGATGAGGAGCCATCAAGGCCAACTTGGACTATGCTTTCAGATGCAGAATTTGCTCATGACTTGGATGTTTCCCAGAGTCAGCACTGTTTATCAAACTCTGTCTTGGAAAGACTCATTCTGTCTGGATGCATTACACACCACAAACACAGTCACAGAAATTTCCTCTGTTGTACTTCTCTGAATAATTTACACACAGAACCTTTATCCATGTTTCAGTCCAGTTAAATCCAGCTAGTAGGTACTGAGCATTTACCGTGTGCAAATCATGATACTGTATCACTTGGTCTTGAGCACTCAGTGAGCACTCACAGGCTAGGTACCCCTCACTTGATGCATAAAAGATTAGAGAACACAAAGCAAACCCACTGTAATTCCTTTACCTACAGCTGAGAGTCGAATGGAAGTTAATTTACCTTCCCAAAGTCACCAAGGTTAACTATGGGTAAACCTGCACCTTAATAACACTCCTCTGCATTTTTGAATATGGTTCCAAGCCAAAGTATTCCTAAGTGCATATTCAAAAATAATAAACATGCATAATCCTAGAAAGATAAAAATTCATCCAGCAATCTTGCTTTAAAACTTCTTAATTTGAAATAATCATAGACTCTTAAGAAGTTGGAAGAGAATACAGAGAGATATCTTCACTCAGTTTCATTTCACATAATTATAGTGTAACATCAAAACAAGGAGAATGACATCGGCAAGGTGTGTGTACAGTTCTATGTCATTTTCTCACATGCATGAATTTGTGTAACTGCCACAACAGACATAGTACTGGTCTGTGGTCACAAGATCCATCCCCCACACCCCGTCATTCATTGTAGTCACACATAGTCACATCTTTTGACATCCCTCACTCCTGCCAAACACTGATCTGCTTTCCATCTTTGTAATTTTGTCATCCCTGAATCTTACATAAATGGAAGCACATAATACATGACCCGTCAACAAAGGGCTTCATCCCTCAGCACAATGCCCTTGAGTTCTAGCTCATGTGTTACATTTTTCAATAGTTTTTTTCCTTGACTGCTGTGTGATATTCTACGGTATGGAAATTCAACATTCTACTTAACCACTTAACTACTAAGGAATCTTTTGTTTAGTTTTTATCTGTTATTTTCAGTTTTGTTAATTTGTTTTATATTTACCTTTCTTTTTATTGACTTTGGCCTTCATTTTCCCTTATTTTTCCAGTTTCCTAAAATGGAAAACTATTGATTTGAGGGTCTTCATCTTTTCTAATTCCATAAATTAACTAGAAATATGTTGTAGAGTATCCAAATATTTGAGGATTTCCTTGTTCTTTTGTTAGCCACTTCTACTTTGAGAGCACAGGTATATGATTACAACTCTTTTGAATTTGTCAAGGTTTGCTTTTTGGCACAGATTATAGTCTATGTTGGTAAAATTCTGTGAGTGTTTGTACAAAGTATATTCTCTACTATAATTAGATGGTGTTTTTTTATATATATTGATGAGCAACGGTGTTGATATGTCCTAGTTGAGTTTTTGTACAGTTGTTCTATTGATTATTAAAAGAAGGATGCGGAAGTCTTCAACTTTAATTGTATATTTGCCTATTTCTTCTGCTAGTCCTATCAGATTTTGCTTCACATATTTTGTGGCTGTGTTGTTTGGTGCATACACACTTCAAATCTCTATGCTTTCTTGGTGGACTGACACTTTTATCAAAAGTAATGTCCTTTTTTGTGTCTGGTAACTTTCTTTGATTCAAAGTTTATTTTATCTGGTATCAACATAACTGTTACTGGTTTATTTTCTTTCATCTTTTAAAATTATAGCTTTGTAAGTATATTATTCATATACCATTAAATTTACTCTTTTAGAGTATAAAATTAATGATTGTTAATATAGTTGTACAACCATCACCTCAACCTACTTTTAAGACATTTTCATCACTAAAAAGAAACTGCATACCTATTCAGCTTCTCCCTATTTTCCCCTCTACCTGGCCCTTTGCAATTACTAACCCACATTCTGTCTCCTAAGGTTTGCTGATTCTAGGAAGCTGGTTTTTCTTGAATGACTTCTTCCTCTTAAAATAATGTATTCAAAGTTCACCATGTAGTGTTATGTATCAGTGCTTTACTTCTCTTCATGTCCAGATTTATTCAATTGTATGACAATATACCACATTTATCCATTAATCAGTTATTGGACATTGAGGTTATTTACACCCTTTAGCTATGATGGATATTACTACTGTGAACATTAATGTACATGTTTTTATGTGACTATGTTTTCATTTCTCTTGGGTCAATACCTAGAATTAAAATTGCTGGGTAATACGATAATTCTATTTAACAATTTGAGGAACTAGCAAACCATTTTCTAAAGTAGCTTCACAGTTTTATGATCTCGCCAAAAATGTATGAAGGTTCTCATTTTCTACATCTTTGTCAGTGCTTGTCATTGTCTTTTTCAGTTAGCTCTCTTAGTTAATGTTTAGTGGTATCTTATTTTGGGTCTGATTTGCATTTTTTTGAATGACAAATGATGCTAAATGTCTTTCGTGTGTTTACTGGCCAATAGTATATTTTCTTTGGAGAAATGTTTATGCAAATCTTTTGCTCATTTTAAAATTTGATGATTTGTTGTGTTGTAAGAATTCTTTATGTATTCTGGATAAATTTCCTTTACTACATTCATGATTTGCAAATATTTTCTCCCATTCTGTGGACTGTGTTTTTACATTCTTGATGATGTCTTTTGAAGCACAAAAGTTTTATATTTTGATGAAGTCTAATTTATTTTTTTTTGTTGTTGTTGTTTTTGCATTTGCTTTTGGTGTTACACTTAAGAAATCACTGCCTAATTCAAGATTACACAGATTTACTCCTTTCTTGTTTTCTAAGAGTTTTACAGTCTAATGCTTACATTTATGGCTAAAATCCATCTTGAGTTAATTTTGCTTATGGTGTGATTGATATTTGCAAACAAATCTCTGTTTTTACTTAAACTTACCTATATTGTAATTTCAGGGAGTTTCTTATAGACAGAATATAGCTGGGCCATAGCATTAGTCTACTCCGCAAAACCTGCCTTTTAGTCGGTAATTCATTTATACTTAATGTAAATATTGATGCCTTAGGGCTTAAGTCTGCCATTTCTGTTCTGCTTTCTGGATCTACTCCTAACCCCTGCTTTCAATTTCCTGGTTTTCTACAGGTTATTTGAACATCTTTCAAGATTGTATTTTGACCTATCTATAATGCTTTTTTGAGTATATCTCTTTACCTTTTCATGCTTCCTGTAGGTATGACATATTTTACACATAATGTATCACAGTCCACTGGTGTCATCATTTTACCAGTTTAGATGGAGTGTAGAAATCTTAGTTATCTTTAAATCTCATTACACTTCCTCATTTAGAATACAATTATCTTATCTCTACATCTCTGTACATTAGAGAGATCCACATTAGGTCATGGTATAATTTTTGCTTTGATTGCCAAACACAATTTAGAAAACGCAAGAAAAGGAAAGTATATTATATTTTGCTATTTCCATAGTTCTCCTTCTTTATGATATTCCTAGATGTGTTCTTTTATTCTTTCTTTTTTGTTTAGAGAATGTTCTTTACCGATTCTTCTTGGTTAGGCCTCCTGGAAACAAATTCTCTTAGTGTTCATATATCTGAGAATATCATGATTTCCTCTTCATTTCTGAAGGCTATTTGTACTGAATAGAGGATTCTGAGTTAACGTTTCTTTCAGCACTTGAAAAAATGTGCCATTTTCTTCTACTTCTATGATTTCTGATTAGACACTTATCATCTGAATATTTTTTTTCTTGTAGGTAACTTACCAATTTTTCTTACTACTGTCAGTCTTTCTCTCTCTCTTTCAGAAGCTTGGTTATGATATGCTTTGTTGAAGATTTCTTGGAATTTACTCAAATTCTTGAATCTGTGGATATATCTTTTGCCAAATTTGGGAAATTTTCAGCTATTAGCTCTTTCAATACTTTTTTCCATCTGCTTTCATTTTTTATTTTGGATTCCAAGGCCAAGAATACCAGATTTTTAAAAGAAATAATTCCCTAGTCTCTGAGTGTTTTATATAGCTGTAATCATACATGCATGATATACATTGTGTGTACATAATACACTCAATATATCATGCATATGTGTAATATACATAATTATATAAGCACATAAGTTGTTAGTATATGAATAAAATATGAGAAAATCTGATCTACATGGTCTACACACACATACACACACACACACATATGTAGCCTGTTTTCTGTTGTTCACATGAGATTATTTCTATTACTCTCTCTTTAAATTCTTTCTTGTGTTCTCTCTATTCTACTGTTAAACTCATCATTCAAGGTTTCATTTCTATTCTAAAATATCATCTGGTTCTTTGTATCTTCTGTGTGGAGACATTCCATTTCTCATGTTGCAAGTGAGTTCATAGTGCTCAATAAGCATTTTTCTGATAGCTTTAAAATTCTTGTCTGATAATTTTCACACCTTTGACAACTCACTATTTATATCTATTTATCACCATTTATTTATTTATTTATTTATTTATTTATTTATTTATTTATTTATATTTATCAGCTTTTTCTCACTGAGGTTGGGAATCTTACTGGTTCTTGGTATCATGAATGATAATTTTTATTGAAACCTTGACATCTTGGACATTATTTTGCAAGGTCTGGATTTTCTGTTTTGTCAGGCCTCCTATGACATGGCTCTTCAGGAGAAGGGGATGCCACTTAACCACTGTCAGGCTAGAAGCAGGACTTCACGTTCCTGAGGATCCTTCTGTATCAGATAGGGAGGCACATCTGTTTATCACTAACTGAGGGAAGAGATTCAGGGTTTTTGTTTGTTTGTTTGTTTGTTTTGTTTTTTTACCTGTAGTGTGCAGCTGAAGTAGAGTAGTTATTGTCCCCCCCACTAACTTTTTTTTTCTTTCCTTTCCCTTTTCTTCGTCTTTAGACTGGAGAGAGAAGGCTTACATTGGGGCATGTTTTTCTTTATCTTTTGACATTTCTAGGCTGTTGACTTCTTTATCTCTGGGTTATATATGGCAAAAGTAAAACTCTGAGAAGATACTACCATGTTATTCCTGGTTCTAAGGTCCCTACCTGTTTTCCCTTTTGTTCTCTACCTTTCAGAGTCTTCTTGTTTGCTTAACATATAATTTCCAGGGTTTTTAGCTGTATTTATTGGAAGAAGTAGGGAAAATTATATCTATTTTATCTTTCTGGAGCCAGAAGTTCCCAACCAGCAAAATTTTAATAACCTTGTTATTCAAAGCACGTTGGCCAGATTTCAGTGGGATTTACAATTCTTCTGTGATCTCATCAGCATCCACTTCCCTTCCTCAAGTTCCTCTTGTGCCACTAGTTAAAGTTATTCCATTTGTATGTCTTGTAAAAAGGAATGTTAATCTTCTTTCTAGAAACCTAAAGTTCTCCTTTGCCTAGTGATTTCTGCCAAAATTAGGAGCCAATTTTAATCTTTTTGAAAGCCTTATTTTCCTGTTCTCCAACTCCTTGAAGCTTTTGCTTCATCTCTCAGTTTAGTCTTGAGTATTTTATAGTTCCTCTGGTTGAGTGGCAAAGCTATGCTGATCTCTCTGGTCCCAGTGGCAAAGCTATGCTGATCTCTCACAGATTCTACATTGCTCATATGACCATATTTAGTGATATTATATATAAGCCACATACAACACCTAGTATGAAGCACCACAGGTCCAGGATTAGGGGTTAACTGAATACATTCACTCTCCAGCATTAGCACTGTGATTTTATTTGGTGTATCAATTGGTTCAAATTAGGACAATTATAGGAGGGTTTACTTTATAGAAACTACTAAAAACCTGCAGAAAACAATTTTAAAAAGTGATATTGCAGAGATGAGGGAGAGAGCACTTCCCACTGCCTTGGAAAGAGTCACACAGAAAAGTCTGTTTTGAGCGCAATTTAGAAAAAATGCTGGTCACGAAGCAACCAAAGAACAAGGAGTTATAAATATCTTGACTTTCCCTGATTTCCTCTTAGGAATTCCAATGGTTAAACCTAAAAAGAAGCCAGAGAATAAAGAAGTCCGTGCCAAACTCTTAAGACAGAAGGATAGGTAAAAAGTGGCCAATGGAACATGTCCAACCTTGGTGGCTTGTAAATCCAAGTATGAATCCAAGCAGATTAGTTAGGTGGCACATTAAGAGAAAGGTAGCCAAGAACTAAAAAACACTTCAGACAAATATTAGCAATTTGAATAAACAGAAAGCTATACTTTACATAAAAATTAATGTATCTGAAAATGACAGTGGCTTTTAGCTAGTAGCCCTATGACCAAAATATGAAGTAACTTGGGCTCAAGATATCTGGTTTATCTTTTATGCATTTATTTGGGACATTATATATGAGAGTTAGGCAGAAAACACTGAACAACATTTCAGATCTTTCAGTTTCTTCTCTCTGAGTTTTGTCATAGTTCCTGGAACTTATACTCACCTAAAAAGGCAGGGAAGTTTGAAAATGTAGATGAAAAATAGTATTTGACTGTTTTTGCTTTCTTACTTTTTCACAGGTTTTAGCTGAGTAACTGAGTGCATTCACTCCCCAGTTAGCACTGTGATTTTATTTTTATTCCCCTAATACAGTGCACAATTAGGAGATTCTTTTCATTTGCAGCTTCCTTGAGTTTGAAAGACGGAATCAACTTTGAAACCAGCATGGCTACATCTTTAGTGTTCAAATGGTGTGGCCTCTGCACTTACCACAAGTGCTGAGATACAGAAAACATCTCAAACCTAGTGACCCATGACTGATATTAATGCCAATACCTTCCTATGGACTCCTATAAAAGTGGACACAGAGCAAATAGGAAATAGGATAAGAAGACAGATTGGTGATTACAAAGAAAGGCAATAGGCTCTAGAGCTTCCATTTTCTTGGGGGATTTGCGGAAACAAACACACTTCATGAGACAGTGCGTTTCAGAAGGGAAGGGGGAGAGCGAGGGGCAGAAGGAAAAGGAAACCTCTGCAGAGTCGCGGGAATGTCATGCAGTCCCATCTGTCACATCCTTGCTAATGGAGAAGGAGCCAAGGAAAGGAATTAACTTTTTTAAGAGTCTTAAAAAATATATTGATAATATAAGAGAGTCATGATGCATGTTCTCTCCTTCTCACCCATCTTCAGTGAATAGTTTGTGGATTATTAAATTTTAAAAATACCAACTCATAAGCACTTGCTATTTACCTTACCAGATCTGCTGTGACAGTCAAGCCTGATTGTGCCAACCTGACTGGCTTGGGAGCTGCCCAGGAGAGTGGTGGGCCACACTTCCAGGTGGGTCTAGGTGGGTCATGGAGGTGTGACTTTGGTGTCTAGATCTAGTTCTTCCTTTCCAGGGTAGCTGTCCTGGTTTGCTTCCCAGCTACCATACGCTGAGCAGCTTTGCTTCATAATACCTTCTTACTGTGATGCTCCTGCCTGGTACCAGCTGACCATGAAGTGAATTCCCTGAAACTCTGAGCCAAATTAAACTCTCTTGCTTTAAGTTGCGGGTATCAGGGAATGTGTCTCAGTGATAGGAAAGTCGACCAATATACCTGTCATAAAGGCTGAGGCTACAGTTCCCTAGTGTGAATGTTAATCCTGATATGTCAACTTCCTTAGAGGAAGAAACATCTAGCAGATTAGTAAGGTGCATGCCTGGGTGTGTCTGAGTGGATCATGGAGGCATGACTTTGACTACTATATATGGTCCTTTCTCTATTCCTCTTTGACACGATTTCCATACTCTGCTTCTTAACTATCACAAACTAAGCATCTTTGCTTTTACATGTACCCTCCACCATGATGCTTCTGCCTTGAAACAAGCCGATTATGGACTGAATTCCCAAAACTGTGAGCCAAATTGAACCTCTCCTCCTTTAAATTCTGGGTATTGGGTACCATGTCTCGGTGATAGGAAAGCTGACCTAGCATGCTTGAGGTCTTGAAATCCATCTCCAGTACCATCAGAAAAAACAAAAACAAAAACAAAAATCCAAGCATATCATAGAGCTATTTATGTAAAAGGAAGAAAACCTATCCACTTGCCAAATGGAAATTATGCCATGTGACAAACACCAAATGATTTGGGATTGTACTTTCCATCTTGAAGGGTGCTCTGAGTCTGTGGTATTCAAAAGGAAAAATAAATATTTGCTTAAAGAGATTTCTACTTACATAAAATACCAGTGTTGGGGGTGATAAAAATAATCTTCAAATATATAGGTGATAGTTGGCAAGCTAACAGAAAAGATGCTATTGTCAATAATTGAAATATTAAAAATATTTTCATCACTGTTTCTTGTTATGTGAAAGTGATCTATAAATATAATGTTAATAGAGGTAGGAGACTCTCATTGGGACTTCCTGACCAGTATGCCCTGAGCAGACTGAAGTATGAAGGGATATTGATTCCTCCATACCTCAGGGTGCCCCACTGGGACGCCTCCACACTCCAGGCAGCCTCTGGTAGTTTGTACATATATTTTATGAATACCTTGACATGATACTATTTAGAAAGCACTGCTCCTGTTTATGCATTATTGCATCAAAAAAGATATGTGAAGTATGTGTAAGAAGTTTGAGCAGGACAGAAAATGAAATCTGTTTATAATAGTCAAATTTATTTATAAAAGTCATCTTTGCAATGACATTTTCCATTTGAAGAGAAAACTAAAGTTTCTCTCAGAATTTGCTTGCAAGTTTGGAAAGATAGGGACCATTTTTAGCTTCAAGGTGAAACTTCCTATTGTGAAAATAGAACGTGGGTTTATAAATGATTCCTTGCTATAATTGTAAAGTCAGAATGTCGTCAACTTGGTGACTAAGTCTAGACCCTGAATACTAGGTGGGTTAGCTGGAAAAATCATGCCCATGTTGTATGATCTCATTACATCACATACTTCTGCACTTGGAAACTATCACCTGTGGCTAGTTACTCTCCAAGGGGAGGCGCTCAAAAGAAAGCAGGAAACCAGCCCTGGATGAAAGACACTGATGTTGATCTCACTTGACATCAGTAGTTTTGATGTTTTCTCATTTTAAGCAAGGAGAGAATGAGGGGAAATAAAATGTAAAGCTAAAGAGGCCTCAGAGCTAAACTTCTCTTCAGAAAATTGTAGTTTGGAGTATAGAGGAGGTTTTAATTCCTAACGGAGTGCTTACTGGATTGAGCAAAGCACTCCAATCAGCTCTTCTCATGAGGGTGTTCAAAAATCTACACAATGTTCTGGAGAGAGAGTGTGCTATGTCTGTCTGGTGGGTCTCTGCAGTGGGCTCGTTTGTTCCGCAGTGTGATCATCTTGATTTCCCTGCTATGCCCTTCTGCAGCTCATGCTCTGTGTGGTTTTTAGTCACTGCACATGGGGTAGATCTAATGGGAACAGGGCCTGAAACGACTGGTAAACTCCACAGAAACAGAAACATGTCTTCTCTCTGGGCCAGTTCTCTTCCAGCAAAATTTTATAACCGTGAAAAAATAATTTGCCATTAAGAAAACAACACTATTCATTTTAATTAATGCATTTTCTATAAGTAATCATTAAAAAGGCCAGACAAGCCAGTGTTTACAAATTCATATTTTTACTATGGGTGTTTAACTACTCCATAGATCTTCTTCTCTGTCTAAATGTTCCTTTAAAATATTTTGATTTATTATGATTAAGTATAAGCTAGGGTGGGCCATTAATTGATTAAAAATAAGTCTGAGTTAAATCCAGGCATTAATAACAGAATTAGAAAAAAATGCCTTAGGTCTCCATGGTAAACAGAGCTGTAACTCAGATGTGAAATTTCAACTTTTTGAAAGTTGACACCAGCCAGGCCCTGGGTTGGAGTGAGTCCTTAGTGTTTCTTTGGGATGCATGGTATTCTTTTCAAAATTGGAATTATAGACCAACATTTGAAAGTCAGGAGACTTCTTACACAACATCAAGGATACCCTTGATTTCACTTTTTAACTGTTACCTTTTCCTTTTCAGTTTTTAACTGTTACCTCTTCCTCTACGGTTTTTAACTGTTACCTTTAAGACTGCAAACTTCAGGAACTTTTCATGCCTGCCCCTTGAAGCACGTGGGAGCAATCCAGCTTGTCAAGTGTTCCATTTGATCTAACTCACTAATCTATCAGATATTCATTCAATCACTGTTTCCTGAGTATCTACCATGTACCAGACGACATCACTCTAGATTCTGCCCTCCTCAAAAGTATAGCCCAAGGGAAATGGACAGTAAACAATTCCACAACATTGCAAGATTTGAGAAGTGCAATGAAGAAGAAATCAAGGGTGTGGAGACAGCATTTGACAGTTGTCTTGAACTATTCTGGGGATGGAAGGTAAAAAATGAGAAAGGTTCCTGCAGAAGTAGATCTCTGAGCTGTAATACAAAGGCCAAAGAGAGGTAATTAAGTAGAGTGTGTCCTGAGGATAGGGAGCAGAAAAAGGGGAGGCAGAAGAACTACAGATTGTTTGAGGATCTGAAAGAAGGACACAGTGTCTAGGCAAAGAACAGGAGGGCCCTAGTATGAATGAAGCCTAGGGGTGGTACACAGGATCAGACAAAGAGTCCTGCAGGCCATGTCAACATGTTTGGGCTTTGTCTTTAAGACCAGTGGTTAGACACTGAAGAAGTTTTCAGCAAGTATCAGGAGAACGATTTTGCTTTAATAGTAACACTTTGATGACTGAGTGGAAAAGGGTTTGCAGGAGGCAAAAGCAGAAGCAAATAGGACAATATGAACGCAAATGCGAGTTAACCCCATAGAAAAGACTCTGGAGATTGAAATAAGCTCTAAAGACTTTAGTGACACTGACATTTGCACAAGGCCGTAAGGGGGGACCTTCCATTTACTGCTCTACATCTGTTCCACTCTGCTGTGTCCCAGGGAGGCAGCTAAGGCCTCCTTGAGTTCCCTTACCTGGACTGGGCCAGGCCACCAGGGTTCCCTCACCCGAGCCTTCTGCTGTGCTCAGCTGATAGGCGGCACCAGGGAGAGTAGAGAACAGGAGAGTGAGTTCTGTGTGCCCACTGAGCCAGCCCCTATCCTGCTGCATCCCTCCTCCCAGGAGACTAGGGCTCACTCTACTCTCGCTCACCTTAGAAACACGGTTTCCCACTGCTGCCCCTACAGGTTTAACTACTCACTGTTAGTTTCCCTCCACTTTGCCCATACTTTTCTAAATACAATTTCCTTCATTAAACTCTCCTTGGTTGTTCCCACTCAAGCACACAATTTGTTTTGTGCCAAGATCCCTGGCTTTAACCCAAACTATGGCCACACATTGGAAACAAATCGTTTGGTACTTTTATAAACTCTTAACCTTAGTATCGTCAGAGGCAGAGGCGAAAACAAAACAAAAAGCTAAAACAAAACAACAACAAAACCCCCAAAATCAAAATCACAGTGTCAAATCCAAAAGCAAGCACTGGCGGCATTATGCTTCCTGCCATCTGTCTTAGAATAGGGTGAGCAAAGCATCAAGAGTAATAAGCATGCAAGAAAGACATAGGATGGGCTACTGCACAGGATGCTCATTTGCAGTAGAGACCTCTGTCAGGCCTGCAGACTTTCTCCTCCGTCCTTGTGGCTGAGAGTGTTGGTGGCCTGAGTCCCAGCTGCAGTACATTCTGGGCTTGGCCTTCAGTTAAAGAAGGCCAATTGCAATGGCAGGCTGCATAGGGTCAACATGGAAAGCTGAAAGCTTCAGGTTCAGGCCAGAAGTCCGTGGCAGATGCAACCTCCCCTCCCTGCCAGTCCTGCATCCCTCCACCCACATGGATGCTGATTCTGAGGACGCTCAACAGAGAATTCCCAATACGCCCAACCTCTATTGCAGAGTAGGCTTCCTACAGAAGACAGGTCTCACGACCTATTTTCTTATAAAAATAAAAACCTCAAATATCTGAATTTCAAACTGAGATATAACAACAACAAAATGAGTTTTATAAAAGCCCATATAGTGTTAATTTTCTTAATATGAATTTCTACAGTAGGAAGTAAATGTGGCTTGTTTGT
Source organism: Hystrix cristata (assembly GCA_004026905.1). Lineage (NCBI taxonomy): Eukaryota > Metazoa > Chordata > Mammalia > Rodentia > Hystricidae > Hystrix > Hystrix cristata. The sequence goes on along the minus strand of PVJO010011338.1, from coordinate 27,338 downwards.
CTCTTGTAGGTTATTACCAGAAAAATTCTATGTCAATAGTACAACGTTTTTCAGCCCAATGTGGTTGCACATGCCCCTGGGCTCTCTGAGAGGCCAAGACAGAAGGATCCCAAGTTTGAGCCCAGCCTATGACTTACTTGGTGACTTAGAGAGACCCTAACTCAAAAGAAAAAAAAAAAAGGTAAATAAAGGGCTGGGTCAGTGTAGGTCAGTGTGAAGGCCCTGGATTCAACTCCCCCAGTACCACTAAAGAAAAAGAAAATTCTTGTGGTTGTAGAAAGTAGCAGTGTTTTAAGGCTAATTAAAATGAGTGACTTTTTGGGAAATGTGTTCCATGGAGATGTATCTCCCAACTGCATGTTGTGAAGAAAAAAAGACAAAGACTTTGGTATCTTATGTATTTCCCCTGCAAATTTAGATAAATTTACTCAACTCTTACTATAAACCAGACCATGTAGTCAACACTCCACTGCACTGTATTGGCTCATGTAATCCACACAGCAACTATTTGAAGTAGATAATTTTATTATTCCTGCAAGTATAACAGAAGGGCACCAGCCAGCAGTAAGACAGTCTGTGTTCAAGTCACTGAATCTCACCAGCCATCAGCTTTCTCAGCTGAAATAGGGGAGACAGCTACTTGCAGAGTTGCAGTGGTGACTAAATGAGATCAACAGGACTGTGGGAAGTTTTCTGAGCTACACTGCTATACCAGCATTAGGAACGCTATTCGGCGTTGTTTATGTGTATGTGAGTGAGCAAGTGAGTGGGTGAGTGTGTTTGAAAGAGAAAATTAGTATTCAACAGACTAGCCAGACTAGCAAATTACTACCTTCATTTATTTATCTACAAACAAAAGTGATATATGAATTACTTTTTCTTCTTCAAATTATTCAATGAGTATAGACAACAAGATCCTATACCAATAAAAAGAAAAAGATGTGGGCTCAGACAAATGACCGAGTTGAAAGGCATTTTATAATAGAAGACATGCTTATTATTGCCTCCCTCCTTTTTAAAAACAGTTTTGCTCACTATTGTTGCTATTATGCAAGGTAAAAGCTGATTGTTTCCACATTCTGTGGTGCGACCGGTCTCTGGGCTCCGGGCAGTCCAGAATATGTGTTTACAGCATTCTGCTCACTCTCGTACAAAAAGTTGCCAAATCACAGAAGTCTCTTAAGTCTCACTAGTTCACTTTAGAATGATAAAACACCAGTTGCAAAGCCAAGAGGAGTTTCTCAGCTCCCTGTCAACGGTGATTGGTGGGATTCATGTCAGAGTTTTGTAAGAACTATAAGTTTTATTTCTGTCATCTGGAGTGCTGGTACTCTGGGAAACATTTAGAACTAAAGCTGTTGCTCATACACAGGCTGGGGAAGAGGAATGCAGCTCCAAATGGGAAATATGCTGAAAACCTACCCACATAAATTTAACCAAGCATTACTAACTTGGATGGATAGATCATTGTTCACAGGCCTGGGTGACTTAAACCAGTGTCTCAGAGCTTGAATTATAAGGAGAGGTGCATCGGTTTATTAGGCAGGCTTCAAATGCAAATGTGGCACAAAACTTTCCGCAGATTCTGTTCTAATATGAAAACAGATACTTTTGAGAGCCTTGGCTGGTTGTAAAGTCTGCACTTCACAGAGTAACAAAAATAATGACGTCTCAAGAACAAATTTTCAGGAATCTTGGGGCGTGTTTAACAGGTTTAGCATAGGTCACTCCATAGTTTTTATATAGATAAAAAGGAGGGCCCCTCTAGTGGTACTGGAATAGCCTAAGTACTCATTCTTTCACTTATTTATTCAAAATAGAGTCTGAGTAATCACTGATCCCAGGTTCTATGAATAGCCTGGGTCAGAAAAAGAAACAGCATTATTGTTTTGTTCTCAAAGTACTCACAGACTTAGGAATCTTGATGTTAAGAGAAATGGGTCCTCTTCTTTTCCTTAGACAATAGTCAGTCTTGATTATACTTTCTCCTGGCAGTTAAAATGGAAGAATGGAAAGAATATTAGAAAAGATGAGGCAAGTAGGGAAGAGGAGAAAGAAGAAAAGCATAAAACAAGAAGAAAATCAATTGCAGAATTACCAGAGTTGCTTCAGGGAAGCCAAGCCCTGATCCAGAATGAAGGTTCACCCACCTGGAAGTGATCAGCTCATTAATGCTCCTGGGTCTTTGTTCCATCTTGCCCAACCCCTAGACCCATTCCTTAGGATAACTTCCAAAACTGAATGACTGTATGCACTGCGTTTGTTTTTTTGTTTGTTTTGAGGGGAGCATAATTACTTCAGGACAAGTGTCATTCAGATAAAGTTTGGCTGAGTCTGGGTCTACAACCACTGGCCCCTGGGTCACTTAAACAAACTGTCAGGTAAGAGTCACGTTCAGCTTTCTCTGGAAGCAGTGATCATTTCATTTCATTTTATTATTCAGCATAGGACAGTAGACCAAGTCCTGAGCTGGCAAATACATAGATGAAAAGCTGTTCATCATAACTTGCTAGGAAAATTCAAAGTAAAACCCCAGTGAGATATCACCACCATCTATTAGAATGGAATATGTTGCTGGTGGGAATGTGAAATGGTACAAGTAGTTTGATAGTTTCTTATAAATTTAAACGTCATCTACCATATAACCCAATAATCCAATCCCTCTACATATCCTGCAGTTGATGACTGGATAAAATAATTGTGGTACACCCATGTAAAAGAATACCATCCAATAACTAAAAGGAAGGAAGTACTGATGCATGGAGCCACAGAGATGTCTGTCACGCAAATTATGCTAAGCGAAAGAAGCCAGCCACAAAAGGGCTATGTATTGTACGATTCCGTTTACACAATATTATTACAAAAGGAACCCGGGGAGCCTTCTGGATGCTACAATTGTTCTACATCTTGACTATAATGGTTGCTGTGGCACTACGTTAGAACTCATTAAAACTTATAATAAAAATAATTCTATTTTAGTCTATGTAAGTTTTACTTCTATAAGCCAGGTTTCAATAAAAAGACGCGGTATCCACCTTCGAAAAAATTTCTGAGAGCTTTATTTATTCTTAACTTATCTGAACTCTAAAGACATAGTTAATTCTTTAAAAAAATTATCTATTTTTAAATTGTTAAAATTATATGTATTTGCCATATACAACACGATGTTTTGAAATACGTATACATTGTGGAATGACTAAAGTGAATTAATATATGCATTGCGACATATACTCACGGCTTTTATGGACTTATTTTTAGAGGACTATACAATATAGAGGATTACTGTGTACTAGAATTACTAGTATAGAGATCATTTCACCGGTGTTCACGGCCAAAAGGCATGCCCAGTGGAGAGCAGTGAGCATCATTTTCACTGAATGCAATGAAAAAAAGAAATCGGTATGTGGATAAATTTTATAAAGATATCTATTTTGAGAAATTACAACAAATGTCTTGGTTCTCTTACTGAAGAGATACTGATATAATAGTGAATTTAAAAGTATAAAAATTTTTAGAACAACTGATGAAGAAAGGCAGAAATGGCATTAGTAAAAAAAATGAATGAAGATCTAAGTATGAAGAGTCAGTTTGTTTTTCAGAGAAAGCAGTACTAAAATTTTTTCTCTGTACAAAAGAAAAGGCACGGTGGAAAGCCTAGAACTTATTCCAGAGAGAAATGAATGAATGTGATTGATATAATGATCCTCAAGATAATTCATAGAAACATTTAGCAGGACTTAATATATAAATTAAAAGAAGCTTTCAACCATAGAGCCACGCGCTGTTCCAATTAAAATGAACAAATTTCCTAAATTAGCTAAATAAAAATTGAACTATATTACAAATAAATTTAAACTGGAGTTCACATTTGGGTAATAGGTAATCTACACAGTTATAGGAATAATCACTCACATATGAAAAATGGATTAAATAGCATTCCTGAAGATAAAGTGAATCTTTATACTTGCAAAGAATTAATGTGTGAAGTAGGAAGTGATATTCTACAACCCGTTAATATTCAAATGCAGCTTTTAAACTTGCTTTAAAAACAAGGCAAGTACTACTTTAACAAAAATATTTGCCTTTGTTCTTTCAGTATTATAAAAGTAATAATTTCATTTTCAATTTCAAAACAAAAACTCAACAACTTAAATTTGTGATTAAAAACCTTCCCACAATGAAAACAACAGCTGTAATTAGTAGATAAATTCTACCATGTAAAGAAAAAAATATTTCAATTCTGTATAAACTCTGTTGGGAAATACAAGAGAAGAAACTAGCTGTCAACTTATTTTAACAGCCATTGTTCCATTGATAGTAAATCAAAAGATTTTACAAGAAGAGATAAGTCCAAACCAATGTCTGTCATGAGTATATGTGCAAAACTTCTTAACAAAATACTAGTGAATGAAATCTAGAAATTTATAAAATGCATAATACATCATGACCCAGTAGGCACTATCATGGGTAATAAGATTGGCTTAACATTCAAAAATAATATTAATAGACTGAAAAAGAAAAGGCATATGGTCATCTCTATACAGAAAAACATTTGACAAAATTCAAACCCAGTTATGAAAAAATACACAATAAATTAGAGACAGAAAAAAGAGCTTTCTCAACTTGATAAGAGGTATCTATACAACAATCTATGTTAATAATTGTACATATTGTGTTTTATCTAAGAGTAGGAATAAGTCCTCTCAACACTTTTGCCTAACACTGTAGTATATTTCATTGTCACTAATGCAATAAGGCAAGAAAGGGAAATAAAAGCATATAGACAGAAAAGGAAAAAGTAAACTGTCTTTATTCATATATGACATAATTGTCTTTACAGAAAATCCTAAGAAATGTCCAAAAATACTGTAAGAACCAATGGATGAAAACTCTAAAAGACAGCATGAGAAAATCCTTGTAACTTTGGATAAGGAAAAGACTTAAGATACAAAAAACAGAAAGCATGAAACTAAATGTTGATGGATTGGGTATTATCAAACTTAAGGTAGTAAAGCACAGTGTCATGAAAATGAAAGGAAGGCCACAGACTGGGAAAAATACTTGCAAGAAATCTATATGATAAAAATACTTTTAGCTAGGATGTACAAAGAGTCATACAATATACTAATAATCAAAGGATCTATACTACAGCAAATAAGTACATTAAAAAATAATTACTGTCACTAATCACTTGTGAAATGCATGGCAAATCCACAACTAGATTCTGTTATATCCACTAGAATGTTTAAATTAAAATGACTAACAATACTATGTTGAAGAGGAAGTGGAGCAAATGGAATCTCGGGTCTTCTAGTGGAAGAGCAAAGTTATACAGACTCTGGGAAAGCTGCTTTCCAGTATCTTCTATAGTTAAATACGTACTTACCCTGGAATCTTCTTTTAGATATAAGAAACAAAAATATATTTTCATACAAAGTTGAGCATGTGAATGCTCATGTCAGATATATTCATATTAGCAAAGAGCTGGATACAAACCAAATATTCATCAACTAGTTAATGGATAAAACAAATAATGGCATATCCACACAATGGAGTATTATCTGGAAATAAAAATGAACTACTGATGTTTGTGATACCATAGATGAATCTCAAAGAATTATGCTATTCCCTAACATGTGTAAGGTGCTGGGTTCAACCTTTAGCTCTGTAAAAAAGAAAAAAAAATCAAAGCATTATGATAAATGAAAGAAGCCAGAAACAAAATGTACTCAAATCCAGCATAGGTTATACGCTATGCTATACAAGCCTCAACAAACTGAAAATGATAGAAACAATACAAATCATGTTCTCTAACTACAATGAGATAAAATCAGAAATTGATAGCAAGAAAGGTCCCCAAATAAATGGAAATTAATTACAACACTCCAAAATAACCAGTGAGGCAAAGAAGAAACCAAAAGAGAAAACATAAAATAAATGGTCTCGATTCACCAATTGAAAGAAACAGACTGGCAAAATAGATCAAGATGGAAGATCCAACAATATGCTGCAAACAACAAACCCATTTAATTAAAAAGAAACTCATAAATTGAAAGTCAAAAGATGGAAAACAATACTTCACATGACAAGAACCTGGAAAAAAGTATAAGTAGATATTCTATTTACAGACAAAGTAGATTTCGAACCAAGACTAATTAAGGGAGACAAAGAAGGTCATTATATCCTTGTAAAGGGTACAATCCAAGAAGAAGAGATGACAATCATAAATATATATGCACCACATACCAGCACGCCCAACTATATACGACAAATAGTAATGGACATGATAAACCAGATAAGCAGTAATACCAATGTAATGGGGGACCTCAATACCCCACTGTTACAAATAGATCAACCAGACAAAAAATCAACAGGGAAATATCAGAACTAAACCAAACTTTTGAACAAATGGACTTAGTAGATGCATACAGAGTGTTCCACCCCACAAGCCCAGAATACATATTCTTTTCAGCTGCACATGGAACTTTCTCCAAAATAGATTACATATTAGCTCACAGAACATGCTTAAAAGTAAAGGCAAAGGAATTGAAATTATCCTATGCATATCATTAGACCATAGTGCAATGAAATTGGAAATGAATGGCCAAAGAAACCACAGAAATTAAATGAACGCATGGAAATTAAATAGCACCTTCCTGAGCAATCAATGGGTCACAGATGAAATTAAAGAAGAAATTAGACAGTTTCTACAATTGAACTAGAATATCAAAACAACATACCAAAACTTATGGGACACCATGAAAGCAGTCCTATGATGGAAGTTTATAGCAGTGAGCTCTCATATCAGAAAAAGAGAGAGCATAAACAACCTAATGTTGAATCTCAAGCTTCTACAAAAAGAAGAGCAAGACAAGCCCAAAGCTCATATGAGGGAGGACATTATAAAAATCAGAGCCGAAATTAAGGCAATTGAGATGAAGAATACAATACAAAGAATCAATGAATTTTCAAATTAAATTAAAATGCAGACACAACCTACCAAAACTGACAGGATGCTGCTAAAGTAGTTCTTAAAGAAAACTTATAATGGTAAATTTCTATATTAAGAAAGAAGATTGCAAATCAATGAATTAAACTTCTTCCACCACACACTTGAGAAAGAAAAGAGAGCAAACTAAATCTAGAGCTACCAAAGGAAAGATAAAATAAATATTTAGAACAGAAATTGGTGAAATACAGAACAGAAAAGAAAAATAATAGGAGAAAGCAATAAAACCAAAAGAGACAAAATAAGACAAAAAGTTGTTTCTTTGTGAGGAAAAAAACTGACAAAACTTTAGCTAAATTGGCTAAGATAAAAAAGGAAATTCTTCACAAACTCTTCCCAAAAATTGAAGGGGAAGGAATACACCCTAAATCATTTTGTAAGACCAGTACTATCCTGATACTAAAAATAAGAAAACTGGAGACCACTATTTCTTATGAATATGGATGCAATCATATTTTAACAACATACTAGTGAACTTAATCATACAAAAAGTAACATACAAAAAGAATGATGTAAAACAACCAAATGGAATTTATGCCAAGAATGCAAGGTTAGTTTAATACCTAACAATCAACTACAGAGATGTAATATATCAGATCAATAGAATTTTTAGAAATTACATGTTTACTCCCATAGATATAGGAAGATACTTTGTCAAGATAAAGAGGCAAAAAACTAGAAATAGAAGTTCTCCAACCCGAAAAAGGGCATAATAAAAAAACTCACAGCAAACTTGTGCATAATGGTAAAAGAACAAATGCTTCCTCCTAAGAGCAAGAATGAAACAAAGATATTCATCTGAGCCCTCCTAGTCAACAATGTACTTCAGGGATTATGAAAGGTAATTGGGAGAGAAAAAGAAACAGAAAGCATTTAGAATAGAATGGAATATATGAGATTATTTTTATTTGCAAACGACATAATCTAGTATGTAGAAAATACCAAAGAATCCAGTAAAAAACTATGAGAATTGATATATTAGTTCAGCAAGGTGACAGAACACAAGATCAATATGTAAAAATCAGTTGTGTTTTTATTCAATTGCAATTGCAATAAACTAACTAAAATGAAGTTAAGAAAACAATTCCATTTATAATAGCATCAAAAAGAATAAAATGCCTGGGAATAAATTTAATAAAAGCAGTATAAAACTTACATGCTGAAAACTACAAAAATTGTTTAAAGAAATTAGACAGGTTCAAATAATTGGAAAATATCTCATGTTTATGGCTGGGAAGACTAAACATTGTGAGGATGGTAACATTTTCCAAATGGATCAACAGATTTAACTCACTCCCAATCAGAATCTCAGCTAATTTCTTTGTAAAAGTTGATAACCTTATTCTAAGTTCACATGGAATGGAATAAGATCAAAAATAGTGAAACTAATCTTTACAAAGAAGAACAAAGCCGGAAGACTCACAGTTCCTGATTTCAGTACTTACTCTGAAGCAACAATAGTGAAGACAGTGTGGTACTGATATAAGAACAGATATATAGGTCAATGGAAAATAATTGGAAATCCAGAAATAGACCCTACATATCTGATCAAGTGATTTGTAAAAGGGCATCAACACTACTCAATGTGAATAGTTTTATAAAATATATAGAAAGAATAGTCTTATAGAACATACAGAAAAAAGAGTAGTCTTATAGCAAATGGTGCCAAGACTAATGCGTAATCTCACGTGAAAGAATGAGACTGTACACTTACTTCAAACCATCCTTACACAAAAATTAAAACAGAAGAACATCCAGTAATGGACTAAAGTCTAAGGATAAGAGCTGAAAGTATGAACTGTATAGAAAACATAGGTATACATATCTATCGCCCTAGATTTAGCAAATAATTTTTTAAATGCTAAAAGTTGACCAACAAAATAACAATAGACAAAAATTGACTTCATCAAAATTAAAGACGTGCTTCAAAAAACATCATCAAGAAAGTACAAAAAGAATTCACAGAATGGAAGAAAAATGTGCAAATCCTGTGCTTTATTTGTATATAGGAACTTTTATCTAATCTAATTAATGGGAATTATACCTAGCTTACACAAAGAACTCTCACTACTCAATAATAAAAGACAAATAATCTAACTTGTAGTGGGCAATGATCTGAATAGACATTTCTGTAAGAAAGATATGAAAGCATATAAAAATCGTTCTACAGCATTAGTCATTAAGGAAATGCACATGAAAACCACAATGAGATACTACTTGACACCAACTAGAATGACTACAATCAAAAAGACAAAAAACAGTAAGTGTTGGAAAGAATGCAGAGAAACTGGAATCCTCATAACCTACAGGTAGGAATGTAAAATGGTGCAGATACTTTGCAAAACAGTTGGGAAGTTTGTTAAATAATAAAACAGAAAGTTACCATATGACCCACAAATTACACTTCACCTAGGAAAAATGAAAACATAAGTCCCTACAAAACCTTGTATATGAATGTTCATGGTAACACAGTCATACTAACCAAAAAGTGGAAATAACTGTAACATCCATCAACTCATGAATGTATAGACCAAAGATGGCTTGGTTTTTATACATTAACCAAAGCATGTTATTCAGCCATAAGAAGGAATAAAGTACCAAAATTTGCTGCGATATGGATGAATGTTGGCAACACTATGCTAAGAGAAAGAAACTAGTCACAAAGACTGTAAGTATGATTCTGTTCATCTGAACTGTCCAGAATAGAGAAATGTATATTGAAGGAAGGTAGATTAATGGTTAAGCATGGAAAGGGGGAGGTAGAGGATTGACAGCTAAAGAGTGTGAAGCTTATTTCTGAGGTGAATAAAATGTATTAAACATTTTACAAGTGGTTATTGTACATATCTCTGAAAATGCTAAACACCATTCAATTGTACACTTGAGGTACAATTGTGAATCATATGGCATATACACTATAGCTCAATAAAGCTGTTAACTATTACAAACTGTGCTGCTAAAAACATGGGTGTGCATATATCCCTGCAGTATAATGATTTTAATTCTTTTGGGAAGATACCGAGAAGTGGAATAGCTGGGTCAAATGGAATCTCTAGTCCTAGTTCCCTGAGGAACCTCCACACTGATTTCCATAGTGGTTGTACCAGTCTACATTCCCACCAACAGTGGAGAAGGGTTCCTTCTTCTCCACAGCCCCTCCAGCATTTGTTATTGGCTGATTTGCTCATGATAGCCATTCTTTGTGGAGTGAGGTGGAATCTCAGGGTTGTTTTGATTTGCATCTCTTGAATGACCAGTGATGTTGAACATTTTTTCATATGTCTATCAGCTGTTTCTACTTCTTTATCTGAGAAGTGTCTATTCATTTCTGCTGCCCACTTTAAGGGAAGAAAATGTCCAAATGGGAAAGGGAACAAGGGAGGGGGAAAGGAACAGAGGGACAAGAGAAATAAGAAATGGAAGGAAAACAATGGAAACAAATCTTTTGTAAATAGGGAGGGAGGAGGGGTTGAGGGGAGGGGAATGGGAAAAAAAGAAGCAACAAGGTATATCATGTACAGGTACAAATTCCCAATGATGAATGTTATCAATATGTACATCGAAAATGTACCATTAAAATAAAATTTAAAAAAAATAAAGCTGTTAAGAATTTAAGAGTATCTACTATTTCCACTATGAAATTTCAGAAAAGGCAATATTATGGGGGTAGTATGTAAGTACATTAGTCTTCACTTGGGACCAGGAGTTGGGAGAGGGACTGACTGCAAAGGGGCCCAAAGGGAAATTTTGAGGTAACAGAATTGTTCTAAAACAAGTTGTGATGATTACACTATTGCATACATTTGTTAAAACTCATTATTTGTAAATTTAAAACTGAAGGCTCTTAATGTATTAAATTATATTACATGGCTGATTTTGAAAAAGTAATAAAAATATCAAGTGCTTTCAGATTTGACTAGGTCATACTTCCTCTAGATCCAGTATCAATGCCAAGTGATGACACAGACATTTTGATTACCTTGGTAAACAATAAATACTGTAGCCTGTTTCTTTTAAAAAGCAGGTTTTATACATTTTTGTACAGTATTCTTCCATTAACTGATTAAACAGACATTGGCATATTTTGGCAAGCATTGGCCCAAAAATGGACATCTAGTTTCAGAATAAGGACGTTTAGTTTATGATGGAATCTATAAAGTGGAAATTCTAACTGAATACAAGGCTGTTTTCTTGCCTAAAATGGTTCTGCAGAAAATAGGGACTCTCCTTGTAGTCATGTAATTTTATTTTCTAGTATTATAAGGTACTTCCATCAATACTATGCTTTGAACCCAACAAAACTGATTCTTTAGAGAAAAGGAGAGGAAAGAAATTTAACACGAATTTAGTCTTTTTCCTGGAGGAATGACCTCACCATGGCATGGCTGCACGTCACTCTCAACAAGCCTTTTAAAAAGCAATCCATAAAGTGATTACACTGTGGAAATCAGGAGTATAAAACTACAAAACAAATAATGGACCTCATTTACTTGTAGCAAAATTAATACAATAAAAGAAGAATGAGGTTGAATTTTAATAACCTAATATTTGGGGTCCATGAACAGCGATCCTCATTGTTCATTAGGAAAATGCACAGTCATACCCTAGAATCCTAACTTCCTGGTTCTTGCTCTGCCTTGGAGATACTCAATAGTCCAGTGGGCACATCAGAACCAAACAGGAAGTTCCATCTGCCATGGGTCTCAGACTTGGGACTAAGACATCCGCCCATCAGAACAGAGGCTAATTTCATTGTTAGTGGGTGAAATTTTAACTAGGGAAACTTTGAAAAGTTAAAAAACCATTAATTTCCCAGGGAATTAACAACAAGAGCAATAATGTATAAATTTAAAGGTGATGGTTTCACACACTTAATATGTTTTCCCTGGTAGAGTTCAAATAGTATCATGCTTAACAGCAGGGATTGTAAAGGCAGACTGCAAGTCTTTGTGGCCCAGATTTACCACTTATAAACATTAACCTTTCTCTGCCTCAGTTTCTTCTTAGGTGAGTTAAGGATGTTAGTAGAACATTGTATCTACAGGGGACACAATGTTCAGTCCTTAGCAATGACCATTTGGGAATCTGATTCTTTAAAATAGTACTTTAGTTCACTTTACATGTTAGGTATTTCTCTAGATTTCCTCTTGACTTACACTAGTTTGAAAATGCTTCACTTTTATTTTTGTCTGCTTTGCATTAAACAGACTTAAATTTATTTTAACTCTTCAGACTTAGGCAAGTGTGTCACAAATTACGGTAGATGGAGATTGATTACCAGATTTTTTGTACACATGAATACTGCCATATATGGTACATTAAAACATAGTAAGAATGGCATGTACTATTTAATAATAAAAATCACATGTCAATGAGAGAGATGGTTTTGTAATACTCTCATAATATAAACTAATATTATAAGTAATGTATACATGACCACTTGTGTCAGTAAAAGCTGGAAGATAGGTTCCTCACCCTATAGGTTTATTTTATACCCTGTATTTCTATAAAGGGATATCCAGGTCAAATGTAGACCCAGAATATGGGAATTTTTCATTGAAAACCATGCTGGCTCATTATCTGATACTTAAGATAATAATCATTCCAAATATAACATTCAAATGCTGGAATTTGAAGGATTATGATGAGTGGAATTCTAATCATCTCTGGTTGCCTTTGGTTCTAGAAAGTTTTTCTTTAGCTATTGCAGATGGGTAAGTGTTTAATCATGCCCAATAACATGCCAGTGATTTCTTTCATAGTTGGGGTAAGAGGGTGGGGGCACCAAGAATTTGAAAAGAATTCAACCTACAAAAACAAAGTATTTGTACCACAGTTTGTTCTCAGGAAATCCTGATGTATTACTTCTAGCAATAAAACAGTAATGACATTGTTTGCTTGAAGTGATGGGTGCATGCAGTGAAGACTGAAAAATTACTAGAATATGGCACTTGAGCAATATACCTGAAATTATACAAATGGTCTTTGCCAGCATCATTAGTGTCATGGAAATGTGATTTTTAAATCCTCTCTTCTTTAAAGTTCACTTAAGCATCTTCTACCTCAATAGCAGTGTAAAACAGCAGAATTTTGAAATTTCTTTTGTTTGAGAAATGGTCTTGATATGTAGTCCAAACTGTTCTCAAACTCATGATCCTCCTGCCTCAGCCTCCCTGGTGCTGGGACTACAGCTTGTGCCACCATACACAGCTTTTGCATATTCCTTTGTACAGTAATCTTAAGGAGTTCAATTTAATTACTGTGATTTAATAATACTCTCTCTTAGGCGCACATCCCCATGCTAACCACCATCCGATTGTGACGCAAAGCCCCTGCCAGCTCACATGACACTTGTTCTTAGAGATGAACAACAATGTCATACAAAAATCTCCAGGGTCATATATGGCTCTCCAATGCCACCGGCTGGGACCGGTATCATCACATCTCAGTGCTCTTCTGTGGGTTTTTCGTGCCTTTTTTCCTTATGTCTTCAATCTCTCCTTTCTATGGAGATTCAGATATTGTACTGTGGAATTATAAGATTTGTGATTTTGGCTTCTCAACTTACTCTGAGTGTTACCTTAAGAAAGCTGCTTAACATCATTGAACCTCAGTTTCCTCACAGGTAAAATTAGTAGTAGAAGCCCAGGGACTTCTGTGCAAAATGGCAGCTCCTTAGATTTAAGCACTCTCTGCTTAAAGCATGTAAGAACAAGTGAACATGAAAAGAGAAAAGCAGTGAGATATGCTGAAGGGCAAAAATAAGACAAACATAACATGAACCAAAAATGGAACAGAAATAAAATGTGACAAAAGGAGCTGAGACAGCAGGCTGGTTGGATTTTGTTTCAGAAATAAGCAGTGGCTAGTGAGCAAGCCTTCTAGATGTTAAGAAGGACAAGAAGAGGTTTACAAAGGAGAGGCAACCAGGGTCAGCGTCACTGTTCCAAGATGGAGCCAGGGACACTGGGCACAGAAGCTGCATTTTCCCTCATCAGCTACAGGCTGCAGTCATGTTCTGTGTGATTCCATCAGAAGACAACTGTAAGTGCTCTGACGACACGGAAGGAAAACCCAACTCCAACTCTACATTAACAACACTGATCACTTTTGTGACCTGCAATGGTGTGAGGATTTCTCCTCACCAGGAAGCAAACGGTTCTGTAGCAGACAGTAGCTGGGCACCCTGTAATCTACTTTAGTTCTGACACTACTTGGAGATGCATCAGATTTAGATCCAAACAAGAGCCCTGGATTATTGTACCAGTGCTTCTGACCAAGCAGGTTGTGGGTCTAACAACCCCTGCTCGAGTGAGGAATTTCCTTGAGTGGCTCATAGGCTTGCAGCTTCCATGCCCTGCCTGGGTGCACCACCCTCTAGGAAGCTCTACAAGTTCAACAGTCTGGAGGCACTTTGAGCTGCATCTTTGGGATTTTCTAGAGACTTTGTTGGATAGGCAGCATTGCTAATAAACTGGGTGGGACAGCCACCAAGGCTGTCAGTTCAGATTTTCCTTGGTCTCTCCATGCAGTGTTCTTCCCTATAAGATATGGGGCAGGACCCCTTCGTTTGGGAATGAAGGTTTTATGACTATCACATGGGGTAGGTCAAAGTTATGAGCCAAGAATTGTGAACGAAAACCAAAACACACATATATTATAATATCATGGCTGTGTTCATGATTCACAGTTTCTATTTCTCTAACTGCACTGCTAGACCTTGTATTTAATGTACACTTTGCATTCTTCTGGGAAACTCAAAATGATTCAGAGTCACATATCCCAGTGGAGCAAGAAGCTCAAAGTGATATTGTAAGGATTCAGGATCCAGCTGCTGAAAGTGGCAACTGCAAAAGGGAGACGAGGGAGAGAAAGGGAAGAAAAAAATCCCAACAAACAAATTGAAATAATGCCTTTTTTGTGGCAACATTCATTCATGACGAAAGCTATTTTGTAAAGGAAACTGACAGAGATTCAAAATAAATGTTTAGGATATTTAAAGACAAAAAATATTAATTCATTAACATAATAGATTATGATATAGACTTACAAGAGAAGAAATTGATGAAATGTGTCAGCAAATTTAATTAAGTATTAACTATTTTGGGTGTATGTTAAGCAGCATCATATTTTGGTGTTTTGACAAAAGCAAGATGGAGAGAAGAGAACGCTTTGGTTAATTAAATTATGATAAGAGGAGGAGAGAGAAATGATTAAAATGTTAGACTCATTTTCCTCCTTCTATTTTTGTTAGTATATGTCTGTGAAACATAATAAATACACTCATTGTGAGGAAGTGGAACATATACATATGGCCTCTTGGTCCTTTTTACTTCCGTTTCTTTCTTCTGTGCCCCACCCCAGCCCCACATCTCCTTCCCACAGAGTCTGTTGTTTAAGATATTTACAGTTACTACAATAGGTATGTGAAAAAATTATAAAGAGTTGCTACAAGAGGGTAATATGCCTTCTGTATGTTTTTACTGGTATATACCACAATTTTTGCTGCTTGAAAAGATACACACTTTACCTCAGCATTGTTGTGGGCCAGGAGTTAGGCCATAGGTGAGTCTTCCCTCTCACAGTGCTGGCCTTGCTATGTCCTCACCTGGAGGCTTGGACAGGGAATGATCCACTACAGACTTCCCTCACGTTGTTGCAGAATCCACATCCCTGTAGCTGCCTGACTCGCATCCCAGAATTGTTGCTTGCCATTGGCCAGATCTGCTCATGGCTCCTAGAGGATTGTCAGGCTGTTGTTGCACAGCTTCCTCTGTAGGCCATTCACAAGATTACTTTTTGCTTCTTGTGGGACAGCAAGAGAGTCCTCCAGACTTTGGTTTCTGGTCTCTAGGCCTTCATCTGAAAGACTCTGATGATTAGGTCAACTTCAGTCGGGATAGTTTCTCTCTTGATTAGCTAAAAGTCAACTAAAATGAGACCTTAATTGTATCTGCAAAATTCCTTCCCCTTTGCCATATGGTGTGACTTAGTCACTAAGTGCTGCCCTAGAATATTTATGAATCCTGTTCACACTCAGGAGGAGAAAATTCTACAAGACCAGACGCCAGCAGGTGCAAATTGTAGAGTTCTGCACCCATGTTCTGTCCATTGACCCATAAGGAGAAACATCCCTCTAAAAGCCACATTCATCCAGCCTTTCCAAGTCCCCAAAAGTCGCACTCCATTACAGCATCAACTTACAGTCCAGGAATAGAATATATGTTGAACAGACAACATAACAATCCAAAACACTGATATTTAGAAGACACAAAATAAGACTGCAGAAAGAAGCAAACCTTCATCACACAAACATAAAGAAATTATTTTTAAAAAACATGTAGATTTTCAAAATGGGTGAAACACACAAATTCCACTTACATTTTTTTAAAAGACAAAATAAAAGAAAATTCAGAAAGATGAAAAGCAAAGAAATAAGAAAGATAGGTCAGCGAACAGTAATCCCCAAATATCTAGGGTTCTAATATAACATCAGATAAAATGGAACCTAAGTGCAAAGCATTACTCTGGTTAAAGACCAATAAAGCCAATGCAGAGTAAGTCTCTAAAACATATTGCAATTTTTAATTTACACACATCTCTGTATATCTGTATCTCCATATGTAGTATGTATTTCTACACAAATTGAAACTGGGAACTTTTAACGTAAGTCTATTAAAAAGACATAGACCAAACTAACAAAAATTTAAGTAAATATAGAGATTTCAAAATGGAATTAATATGCTTTATTTGATAGCAATGTATTAAAATTTGTACCTATATATTCTTTTCAAAAACAAAGATACATAGTAATTCAGTACATTGAAAATAGGTCAACAAATTCCAAAATATCAAGGTCATAAGTTATTATTTAAGTATAATGAAGTGATAGTAGAAATAAAGAATTAAAAGATAGTAAAAGATCATAATTTTAAAATCTCAGAAAATTTAGTCCTTACTAATTCACGAGTCAAAAGGAAAGTTACAGTGAAAAAATTATAAAATATTTAGGACAGAATATCAATGAAAAGACAACATAAGAAAAACAGTAGGATGCAGATATTTAGAGATAAGTTTAAATGTGCACATTCAATATTAAGAAATATCAAATATAAATAGGTTAAATATTTAAATAAAGATATATACGAAGATTTTAGAAAAAGTAAATGTGAAAAAATAATAAACACAAAGAAATAAGTAAAAAAAAGTACAAAAGGGAGAATGAAAATAACCAAAATTTGTTTTCTGAAAACCAGTTACACTTCTAGCAAGACTAACAGAAAAAAAGGCAAAAATAAACAACATCAACAAAAAGCAAACATATATGATATAGATATTGAAAATTTATTAATCTGACAAGCAAGCCAATTCCATTCCTCCTATCAGTGATTAAGGTAGGAATAGACAGGACAATTCTAATGAATAGGGCAAGAGACAATAGGGAAAATTTTGTCAGAATTCTTCAAGGAAAGTTGTTTGCCCTTTCACCAAGGCCCACAATCCAAGATGGACCCATACTAGTGTTGAATGTTGTTGACTGAAGATGTGATGCTTAATGTTGTGGTAGTCATATGGGATCATAGGGGCCAAACCAAGAAAATTAGGGAAGCTAACAAAGATATTGTTGAGCCCTTGAAGAGTCAACCCAAGAACTGCACTAATTTCTGATGCCTGTTATGTGAGATGATATATTCCTTATGTTTAATCAGCTCTTCTAAGTGTCCAGTGCTGGGAGAAAGAGGCAGGAGGAAGATCAAAAGTTTGAGCCTGGCCTGGGCAACTCAGCAAGACCCTGCCTCAAAAAAAAAAAATGCTGCTGGGGATGTAGGTCAGTGTTCTATGACTTAAAATCAATAGCATTCTAATGGAAAGAGCATTTTCTTAGTTTTATTTTTAAAATAGGGATGTGATAAAAAAGTCCACAGCTTTTCTTCCCAATCAGAACAGTGCCATTCTAGTGCCTTCTCTGCTGGATGGTGAATGTGGTATAGAAGTCAGGGATGGAGACAGGTGGTCAGTAGGTAATGACTATAAAACCTGTTCAGCTGTCGCTCCTTCTGACCAAGGCACAGAAAAAAGAGCAGGGCCACAAGTGATACCACAGGAGACTCCCTGGTAAGAAGCCCAGACTCCTGGCAGTCTGAACACAGCATGTGGCTATACATCCCTTCCTTTCCACACTCTTTGAATTCCTCTATCACACAAGATCATTTCTTGTATATGTCATCTAGCTGGACCGAACTCTAAAATATTCTTGAGTATTAAACGAGTGTAATTCATGCTCTTCCATTTTTCAATTACATTACCAGGCAATTTAACTTACACGTGAAACATAATTTTGTGATAATGTTCACTAATTTGTGAAAGCAACTTTAGCAAAAGTATCCCTGAAATTGCAGTCAATTCCTTGTGATGTTTTTCTTGTGATATATTTAGATGTACAAGGTTCTGTTAGTCCTATTCACTGATGAAACATGGTCTTACTGGTTCTTCTCCCCTGTGGAGTACAATTGAGGCACTGTACCTTTTAATTTTCCTGTTTCTCCTTCATTTGTTATGAAAACAACTCCATGGTCCCTTCAGATTGCTGACATTTGGATAAGGTCGCATGAAACAGGTGAATTTTCTTATCTCCAGACAGGAACACCACAGAAGATTTTCTTATGAAACAGAGAATAGAGTGATCACAATAGACACTCAACCATAAGTCAGGACTCTTGGGTCTCATTGTTCAGTCTGAACACTTCTTGTAAGATTCTGAAAAGGGAAGTCACTCAAAAATCTTTTAGTGCTTCTTTGGGCTGCACTGATATGTTGCAATTACACTTTTCTGTTAGAGCTCTCTACTATCTACTGCGAAATGTAATCATCTCAAAGGAGTTGGTGACAGCTTAGTTAATGTGTGGAGTGTAAATTGCTTTGAATTTCTCACGGGAATGCAAAATATACATTGAATACAGAGTCTAGTGACACGGGAAGGGAGACAGAGACTGTGAATCACAAAACGGCACTTACAGATGTCTGACGAGGTAGGTTACATGCTATCCAACTGCAGTCAGAAGTTGAAGAGAGTGATTCTCCTAACATGATGGGCTATTTTCTATAGCAGGGCTCAGAAGACAGATGAGGCAGATCTCTACTCGAGTTGAAAACGGGACACTGTGTGAGCCTTGGCAATGCTGGTCCCACTGTACGGGAATGGTGCACAGTGGCCAGGCACCTGCTTGTCCTTTATTATGATTGATGGGATTTATGTCCAATTCATCCTTTCCTGTGCCTAAGCCTCTTCCTATAGGGTTTTTTTTTTTTTAGTAATTCCCATCAAGATGTAGAGTATATTTAGGGTATTTTGAGTCTGTATTTTGTCATTTCAGTTGCATGGGCCAATAGGATGTTCGTTTGATATTAACAGTTGTCTGTTTTGCTCTTGCTCATCTGCGGTGGTGAGAACACAATTGTGTTAGATTGCTGAGATAAGATGTGTGGAACAGAGCCAAGTCATCCTTTTGTCCCAGGCAAAGCCAACCAAGATTAAGCATCAGCCAGCCAATTCCTACACATGTGAATAAGCCCAGGCTGCTAAATCACTGACTCATGCTCACGAGCAAAATAAATGCTGACTGCTCTATGCCAAGCCATTGAGCTTTGAGATGATTTGTTGTATTGCACTCTTGTGACAATCTAATGGATATGCTTTCCAGTACTTTTCCCTTGGTCTCTCACTTAGGCAACACTGGATTTATTTATTTAAGAGAATGTGCTATCTATCCCATCACAGGATCCTGGCACATGCTATTCCCCTTCTGCCTGGAACCATCTCCTACACATCTCCTTGGTCCATTACCTAGACAAGTTCCTTAGCTGAAGTATGTCATTCACTGGTTATGCTTGGATGTAGCTTCCTCTTGCAAGCTCATCCCTCGTTCTCAAGGTGTGTCAACTTTCTTTACCATTTATTCTCACATATTCATATTACTTTATACCAGAATACTTTATAATAATGTGTCTATTAATACTTTCACTGTGTGTGTGTGTGGGGGGGGTCATTGGTGTTAAAGTCTGCCTTCTTCAGAAGACTGCAAAGTCCATGAGCTGAGGACACAACTGTTACCTGGTTTTCCACTGTGTTCTCATGCAGTGGATAATGCTGTGTATCAGGCACACAGTACTTAACATGGTTAGTAGCGTCAGTTTTTATTGAATAAAGATATAAGTTGTAGCAGATACATCTGTCCTCTACATTCTGTGGAGGTAACTATTAACTTACAGGTACCTTTCTTCAGAGGCAAGCCTTGAGTGAGAGGAGATGCCCCATTCACAATGCCTGAGAAGTTATGCAAACTACTGTAGCTCTCTCATGCAGAGGGAGCCCTAACCAATGACTCAGAGAGGCAGGCACAGTCAACTTGCTTGTCTCTGGAGGAGAGAACCTCCATGGTGCAGATTACATTCTAGCATGCTCCATGGAGTCAGGCCTGTGCTACTTCCACTCTGTTTATACTCTGGGTTTCTCATATAGGAGAAATGATGTGCTATTTAAACTTGTGTGTCTGATTCATTAGACTTAACACTATGGCTTCAGGATGCATCCATTTTCCTACAAATGACTCGTTTATTCTTCTTTATGGCAAAGTAGAACTCTGTGGGGGACCTGGCCAGGAGTGAATGACATAGCTAGTTTTCCCAGCACCATTTGTTAAAGAGGGTGTCTTTCCTCCAGCATGCTTTTGAACTCTATGTCAAAGATCAAGTGGCTGAATGTGTCTGGGGTTGTTTTGACATCCTCTATTCTGTTCCAGTGATCCACATGTCTGTTTATTGGCCAGTATCATGCTGTTTTCAACCACTGTAGCTTTGTAATATATCTTAAAATCCAGGATTGTGATGCCTTCTCTTTGCTTTTGTTGCTTAGGCTTGCTTTGGCTATGTTGGGTCTCCTCTCCCTTTGTGTAGGTTTTAGGACTGTTTTCTCGTATTTTGTGAGAAATGCTGTTGGTATTTTGATTGGGGTTGTATTAAATCAATGTATCAGTTTTGGAAGTATGGTCATTTTGACAGTATTGGTTTTGCCTATCAAGGAACAGAGGATATCTTTCTATTTTCTGATGTCCTCTTCAATCTTCCTTTTTAGTGTACTATAGTTTTTATTATAGAGTTCTTTTACTCCCTTAATTACTAAGTATTTATTTTTTCTTGAAGATTTGGGAATGGTATTATTTCCCAAATTTCTTGGTGTGCTCATCGTTGGTGTACAGGAATGCTACTGATTTTTATGTACTGATTTTGTATCCTACTACCTTGCTTAATTTCTTAATTCTAGAAGCCTTTGGGTAGAATTTTTTTGGATCTTCTGTGTAAAGGATCCTGTTATCTACAAATAAGGATGGTTTGATTTCCTCCTTTCCTATCCTGTTATTTCTTTCTCTTGCCTGATTACTCTGGCTAAAGTATGAGTACTGCATTGAACAGAAGTGGTGATAGTGGGCATCCTTGTCTCGTTCATGATTTTAGAGGGAAAGCTTTATGTTTTTCCCAGTTAATATGATGCTGATAGTAGGTTTGTCATAAATGGCTTTTATCAGATTGAGATAAGGTCATTCTATACATATTGTCTTTAGAGTTTTTATTATGAATGTTGGGATTTTGTCCAGGGCTTTTTTCTGCATCTATTGAGATGGTCATGTAATTTTTGTCCTTGCTTCTGTTTATGTGATGTATTGCATTTATTGATTTGCATATGTTGAAGCATCCATGCATTCCTGGGATGAAGCATACTTGGTTATGATGTATGGTCTTTTTAATGATTTGTTGCATTCTGTTTGCCAGTTTCTTTTTGAGGATCTTTGCGTCTATGTTCATGAAAGCGTGGCTTGTTTTTTCTTTTGTAGTTGGGACTATGTCTGATTGTAGAATCAAATGTAATGCTAGCTTCCAGGAATGGGTTTGGAAGTACTCCTTTTCTTTCAATTTCATTAAAGAGAATTGGCATTAGATGTTCCCTGAAGTTCTCGTAGGAGCCAGTGATGAATACATTGGGTCCTGGGCTTTTCTTAGTTGGTAGGTTTTTTACTACTGCTTCAGTTTTATTTCCTATTATAGTTCAGGGTTTTTATATCTTCTTGGTCCAGTTTTGATAATTCATATATACCTAGGAATCTATCCATTTCTTCTTGATTGTCCAATTTATTGGAATACAGATTTTCAAAATAATTGCTAAAAATCTTTTGAATTTTGGCACTGTTCTTTGTGATTTCACTTTTTTCATTTCTAACTGCATTGAATATGAATCTTTTCTTTCCTTTTGGGGGGTAAGGTTGACTAAGGATTTATCGATTTTGTTGTATTCTTTCGAAGAATCAGCTATTTGATTCACTTTTTTTTTCTTTTTTGTATTCTCAACTTCATTAAGTTCTCCTCTGACCTTTACAATTTCCTTTCAATAGCTTTGGATTTGGGTTGTTCTTATTTTTCTAGGACCTTGAGGTGCATCACTAGGTTATTTATTTGGGTTAATTCTGTTTTTCTGATGCAGGTATTCCCAGTTATAGATTTCCCTCTTGGGACTGCTTTCACTGTGTTTTGGTAGGTGTACTGGCATTTTTGTTTGATTTATTTAGGCATGTTTTATGGGCTGGTATGTGGTCTGTTTTCAAGAAAGTTCCATGTGCTGCTGAGAAGAATGTGTGTTTTGTTTTGGGGTGGAATATTCTGTGGATATCTATTAAGCCCATTTGTTCAAATATCTGACTCAAATATGATATTTCTTTGACGTTTTTTGTCTAGTTGATCTATTTGTAATAGGGGGACACTGAGGTTCCTCACTGTAATCGTGTTGCTGTTTATCCAATCTATTACATCCAGTAGTGTTTGTTTTACAAAGTTGGTGTGCCAATTTGGTGTATATATAATTATCTTTTCCTGTTAATCAATAATGTGGTGACCTTTTTTGTTTCTTCTGATCAGTTTTTGATTGAATTATAGCTTGTCTGATAACAGGATAGCTACTCCTGCTTGTTTTTAGACTCCTGTTGCATCAAATATTGTTTTCTATCCTTTTATTCTTGGTTTCTGAATTTCTTTTGAATGAAATGTGTTTCTTGTATATAGCATGCAATTAGGCTTTTTGATCCAATCTGCCTATCTGTGTTTTTTGACTGGGGAGTTGGAATTAGTCATACTGAGTTATTACCAAAAGGTAATGATTTATTCTTAGTGATTGTATTACTTTGCTGTTGCTGATTTTTCTTCTCCTTCCTCTCGGCATACTGCTTCATGCTACCTGCTATACTCATTCCACTAGACTTTCTGGCATTGTTGGGTTCATTATCTTTTTCTAGGATATTCCTGAGAATTTTTTGGAGTGTTGGTTTAGTAATGATGTATTGCTTAAGGTGCTCATTGTCATGGAAAGTTCTTATTTCATGACCACTGTTGAAAGAAAATTTTGCAGGAGGTATTAGTGGGGGTTGGAAATTATTTTCTTTTATGTCTTGGAACATTTCAGTCCACGCTCTCCTGGCCCTTAAAGTTTGTGTTAAGTCTGCTGTAATTCTAATGGGTTTACTTTTGTAAGTGATTTGCTACTTTTCTCTAACAGCTTTTAAAATTCTGTCCTTTTGTTGAACTTCTGAGATTTTGCATATGATGTGTTGTGAAGTCCTTTTCTGATCATGGTATTTGGGGTTCCATATGTGTGACTTTTCTGTATGTTAAATTCTTTCCCCATATTTGGAAAGTTTTCTGGTATTTTTTTTCCTAGTATTATTTCTATAAACTGTTTTTTATGCCATTTTTACTGTCTCCTGATTTTTCACTAATTCCAATTAATCTTGGATTAGTCTTTTTATGTTATCTAGCAGCTAGTGGATACATTTTCTATGTCTTTTGCTGTTTTTAAGGTATTCCTGAGTAGATACTTTAAACCCATATCAACCCCATCTTCTAATTAAGACACTCTGTCCTCACACTAGTCACTTCTGCTGCCCATACTTTCAATAAAAGTTTTTATATTCTGAATTTCTGTTTTGTATCCTTTCATGAACTCTATTCGCTAAACTGGTCATTTACATTTTACACTACTTTGTTTAGCTCAGCTAGGTTTTTATTGGAGTATTCTGTAAGCTTAGTGATCATTTTATTTATTAAATCTGTTACTTGTTTAGTTATATCATTTTGAGATTGTCAAACATTTTATAAATCTGTGGGGGCTTTTTGTCTCCTCTTATATAATTTCTTTGATTTCCTCACTAT
The DNA here is from genome assembly GCA_004026905.1 of Hystrix cristata. NCBI lineage: Eukaryota > Metazoa > Chordata > Mammalia > Rodentia > Hystricidae > Hystrix > Hystrix cristata. Next base: position 3,079 of record PVJO010011338.1, on the reverse strand, counting down.
CAACAGTAGCAGAATTCTAATTTTTATTTTCCTTTAAAATGTAAAACTTTAAAAAAAAAGCATGACTGTAATTTTTAAGTGATTAAAAAATTAGTAACTCTGTAAAAAGATCGTAGAGAACAATATTATCTTCATCAATCCCTACTTAAATTTTGCTGCATTCAGAAGTCTGAGAAGAGAGACTTCCACCTTGGGGAAAATAAATAGATGCACTTTTCTCTTCTCCCAATAAGTAAACTAAAATTTGTGAGCATTATATACCAAGTTAAGATAATTATGAAATGTGAAAGAAAGATCTTCCAGGGACCTCTGGAAACAAAGGACATCATGGTGAGACCCCTGGCTTTTCTTTTTGCTTCATTTGTGCTATGATCACAAAATACAGTGAATGTTTAAATTTTAAAAATTAGAGTAAAAGACACATGCCATTAATCCCCCTCAAAATATTCTCCTTCACTCCAAAATATTCTCCTTTACTGTTCCTGCCACCTTCTGAAGCAGCTGCACAGTTGTCCTTTGTGGCTGTCTCTAGTCGTGCTGTCGTGGCTGCCTCAGTATCTTGAATCAATTCAAAACATTTACATTTTATGGTCACTATAATTTTGGGGAACAGCCAGAATTCACACAGTGCCACATCTGGTGAGTAAGGTGGCACCATCATGTTTTTGACAGAAATTGCTATAAACATTGTAAACTGCTCCCCTAGAAATTGGCAAGAATGATGGGATAAGTGTGTTGGAAGTGACAGGGAGTATTTTGAGGGGAATTAATGGCAATATACATTTAACTGTAATAATTTTTTTAAAAAATTTCAATATTCACTGTATTTTTTTTTAATCACACCTTGCATATCTCCACTTGGAGCTGAAAAGTCTGAGCATTTGGAAGTGCCAGTGGGCAGAGACAAGGAAAACTTGAATAGAAACCTGTTCTCTCCAGCACAGGACCAGGAAGTAGCTGTCTAACAAGGCAGAAAACTTTTAGTTTCTGTGGACTCCAGTGAAATACCACAGAAATAATCTATAATCCTATCCACAGCCAATCCAGCAAAGGCTGAGTGGGAGCCTGGCTTTCAACCTTTACCAGGCAGTGAGGAGCACCCATTTACCCTGTTCCAGCTGCCTGTCTGTGTTATCAGAGACCAGTAAGCAGGGAGCTGGACTTTTGTCCCAGCAAGACATTGACAAGACCCATCCCCTCCAACATGGCATCAGCTGAGAGCACCTGGGGGCCTAGACCTCTACTCCTATCAGTAGGAAGGAGGCGTCCCTCCCACAGCTCACTGTCATGGTGTCAGTGGAGGCCAAGCAGACTTCCACCTAGCAGTTGGGAAGCTACAACTTGCTTTTTTGGTTTCTACGGAACCCAAAAGGAGAGCACTAACGAGGCATCCCTAATCTTCCAGCCAGGAGGAGACTGGTACAGGCAGGGTGGGGAGTCAGAACACCACTCACCTGGAGTGATAAAGAGCCTCCACTCAGGGGGGAATGAGGCCAGGTACTGAGCCTGGTCATTCCCCACACTTGGCAGTGATGGGTGGCTGCTCCCCACTGCTGAAGCAGTGTCTGAAGACATAAGCTAATCTATAGTCTCAAAGGGCATGCTATGGGCATATTTAAATTAAAAGAAAGTCTTCGAAGAACTGGCAAGACCCAAAAGTGAATGAGAATAGGATAATTAGTATATGTTAAGGTTGAGGTGGCTGAAATGTTAGAATTATCTAACAGATGTGTTAAAGCAACTATCATAAGGACATTGTCATTAACCAATTACAAAACACACCAGAATGACAGAAGAAAACAAAAAACCTCAGCAAGGGAATGGAAGTCATGAAGAAGAACCAAATAGAAATTTCAGAACTGAAAAATGCATTAAGTGGGAAAAAATAGATGAGCTGAAGAGTAGAATGGAGGGAATAGAGAAAACAATCTGTAAACTGGAAGATAGTCAATAGAAATTAGCCAAGCTGAACAACATGGAGAAAATAGCCTGGAAAAAAACCCCTATGAATAAATACCTGAAGGGAGGGGTGCAGAAGGGGAAAAAAACCCAAGATATATCACGTACAGGTACAAATTAACTATGACGAATACGATCATTATGTGTATCTTAAATGCACCAATAAATCTTCTTGGTTCAATTAAAAAAAGAAAGAAAAAACAAACAAACAAAAAAACAAAACCTGGGGGACCAGAACTCTCAGAATGAGAAGAGAAGGAAGGTGTGGATGAAAGGGTATGTGAAGGTATAAAATAGCTAAGAACATCAGATTTGGCAAAGGACATAAACTTGCAGAAGGAAGAAGCTGAACAAACCCGAGATGTCCAAGAACAGAGATGAATGGACTAGATGGGCCATGAGGACACCAGACTATAACCTCAGTCAGGTTATAGTGTTCTTATTTTCATCTACAAAAGAATTCAAGTGACTCTCAACTGTGATGCTTATAGTGCAAGAACAGTGTCCAGACCAAGGCGACTATTATTACTTCAGCTGGCCTAGGAAGATTTGGAACAAAGTATAGCAAAGTCTGAGACACTTCACTATGTAGTATTTTTGAGCATTTGGTATTTTATGCATGTGCCATTGGTAAGAAATATATAGATTAACAAACGGGTCAGTATCATGCTTCCAACCTAATGTGTAATTGAACACATGATAAAATTTGGGATTTTAAATTGAAATCTTAAATATACAGACAATATCAGCACATTTAAGAGAATTACCAGAACTTTTAACATTTTAATTTCTAAGAATTACTGAAGTGTTTGGGACAGTTTATAATAAAACTGAAAATACGCTAAAAGAGAATGTAATATATTAAATTTGTATAGGCAGTTTGAATATTTAAGGGAATTTCACTAAGTCTGAAAAAATGAATTATAGGCTGCTTAAAAGTGATTTGTTAAAATAGGATAGATTTATAAATAGAATAAGAAGATCCATAAATTTAGAAATTAGGCTTTGAAATTTATAATTTAATCAGTTATTCACTTTTAAACCAATCGAAGTCTCTGAAAAGTATTTTTAGTGCCTAAAATCTGTCCCTGAAGTTGTAAAAACATCCCTCACATTGACA